>KN726442.1:36210-47597 GCA_000816745.1 Ancylostoma duodenale
GCTGACAAGCTTCGCGAAACCCGCCTTAGATGGAACGGCCACGTACTGTGCGCCAACAAAGACACCGTCTGCAAGGTAGGTCTTGATGTTGAGGTACCAGGAAAACGACCAAAGGGACGGCCGAAGCAACTGTGGCTGGACACACTGCATGCGGATCTGAAGCATGTGAGCGCCCACTCAGAACAGGCGCACGATAGAGCTAAATGGTGTCAGAAGATCAGGAAAGCGGACCCGGCCAACGAACAGGACAAACGCTAAAGAAGAAGAAGATATTTGCACTTTCAGTATCAGAACAATGAATCAATCTTCATTTGCATCCTTTGCAATGAGATTCGCGATCTTGCAGAAGAATCTACAAGTGGAACCCGAGGAAGCCTTCAAACTAGTTATTTCTATGCTGGCAAGTTTGCACTTGGTTCGCTTCTCGTTTTGTGGCCGATTGTGGTCATAATTGATTGCTGATGTTCTTCTTATTTGCAGGTCGTGAAGGCAAGACTTTTTTGAGATGATGAGTCCCAAGAAATTACCCAACAGATTAGTCCCACTGCAGCGTGTTCCCGTAGGTGATGGCACGGAAATTAACAAAAAATCGCCTCGTGACATACTACTTCAACTTACATGGGTCAGTTTACTAAAGACAATTGATAAAAATTCATTGCAAGTCTGCGTACATTTGAAGCATATGTGAAGCGCAAACACATTAAGAGAAGTATCCGGTAAAATAGTACTCAAAAGATGATCAACGGAAAATCTCTAATAACTCATTCCAAAGAAAAAACTATGAAGTGTTTTAATGGAATAGAACTCTATAGAGCACAAACTAATGCAAAATCACGGCATCTCTTTCATTTACATATTCGGCACCAAGAAGATGCTGGTCGAGCACCTTCATAGGCAACTGGGCTTTGGTGACGTCTGTTGTCCCTAGTGTAAAATGTAGTCTGCAATAAATTGATGTCAGAGTGAAAATGTAGAGAGAACAGAACGTTTCGTAACACTTCACTTACTCTCCTGCAGTGAAGTTCCCTTCTTCTTCATCCTAGGCGTTCCCAGCAGCTTTCGCAATGTCGATTGCGATGGAAAACATGCTACCATTCTCTGTTTCTTAAGTCATTGCTCAAGCTCGGCGATAACACCACTATTGCTGTCTAGTCCACATCTATAACGTGCTCTTTACCCTAGAAGAAAAATGCGAATGTGGACGAGGTCCCCAGCCATGCAAAAAATCAATAGCCGTGAGTTAGAAGAAAATAACTAAGCAGAACATCAGAATTGATGGTGCCATTCAAAAAAAAAACCTGGAGACTTCTTGAGGCTGAAGGAACCTCATTGTCGTCACATTAACCCGCACCGTTCCGAATCCAGTTTTAGGCATAGTGTTCATCTTCGAATTTCCATATCCACTTAATCTGCGTCAATTAAGCGGGGGAAAATTAATGCACGAAAGAATGTTTGAAAAGGATTAACCAGTTGCCTAACTAAAAAGAGGAACAAGTGTGCTTCCTTGCTTGAGGCTTCCTCGTTACCCTCACCCAATCTTTCAAACATTGTTTATTCTCTCCATTACCCCGTAACTGTCGTTGGAAACGTCCCAAACGAAAAATGAAACATGAGTTCAAGGACGCCAGAGAAACCAACACAGAGCACCAATATTCGATAACTACACACTGAACTATTATAGAATGAGAATTAACTACAATATGGTAGAATTACGTAGTATAAAGAAGTTGGTAAAATTGACAGCAATAGACTCTCTACCAAAATTCGGGGAAGAACACTAGACCAATGAAGTTCAAGATAAAAAATTGAGCTGATCGCGGCCACGCCCATCGCCCCGCCTACATACCGAGACCATACAGAATTAGACCCGAAATCGCGGAGTGATATCCAAGAAAGTGGATGAGAATTTGGGATTGAAATTGAACGAAATATGGCGCGAAGGAGAGGCTGGCGCGAAAATATGAAACAGAACCAGGTGAATTGTTCAGATTCGGGTGGTAGTGCTATCTCGATTGATTCTCCTTCATTTTCGCGCCCAACTTTTCCATTGTTTCCATTTTTCATTGTATCTGTGATTATCCATTCTTGTTTTCGCCTAAATATTTTGTCGTCATCATCTATTTAAACCGTTCCCATTAGAGAGGTGTTTCATTTCTACTTACCACAGCGACGTTAGAGGCGAACGACCATTTCTACGCACCACAGTGACGGAAGGACTTTTTTGGCAGAAGAACGGGAACAAGAAATACAGCAAGTAGAAGAAGAAGGACGACCACAGGAAGTATGACAGGAAAACCTAGGTTTTATTGTGTTTTCTATTGAAACTTCTCATAGTCATTAATTTCTTATTTCATATGTTCAATTCCTGCCGTCATGTATCATGGAAGTAGGCTTTACTGTTCGAGACTATATTAGATAATGAAGAGGAGCATGTGTAACATTCTGCAGATTCGACGCGTCATGCGTGCCCAGAGACTCCGTCGCGCACACTCGAGGCGAACAGCGCCGAACAGAAAGGATGAAACAGTTTTTTTTCTAAAAATGTGTCATTGTGATCTCCTGAATATATGTTTTGAAAGGGGGAGGGTGGTCGGAGGCGGCGGTTTGAACGGGGAACCAAGGCGGCGGCTGGTGTCACGGATTTGGACGGTCGGGGTGTCTATCGATTCGGCTCGGGGCGGTGATCACGGGCTGTATTTTTGTTGCTGGTGTGGATTTGGACGAGGAACGAAGGCGGCGGCTGGTGTCACGGATTTGGACGGTGGGGTGTCTATCGATTCGGCTCGGGCGGTGATCACGGGCTGTATTTTTGTTGGTGGTGTGGATTTGGACGGGTGACTGGGGCGGGGGTTGGTGTCACGGATTTAGACGGTCGGGGTGTCTATCTATTTGGCTTGATGATTTTTATTTAAAATAGCATACAAATATGCAAATACAGTCACAGTTTTCATTAAAATTATCGTGTCCGAGAGGTAGCGGGACATCTTCCTGCTGTATCGGCCAATTAGTACAGCGGTAATAAACGGTCGGTTCAGAATTCGCTCAAATCTAGCCATAGCCCGCTCAACTTTCTCCTTTCTAATTTGGTCCCTCCTGCGAAGAGTCCCCGATCCGTGGGGTATCTAAATGGGTACTTTTGAGGTTCTAGCAGCTGGATGCTCTAGCTACGTTAGACAGCATACCATCTCCATCCTACAAAATCTAGCCTTTGCCTGTGCTGTCGTTATGATGATACGGTTGTGTGCCGCCTTCTGAAGATTTTTCGAATCCTTCTAAAACTCAAAAGAAGTTATATGAGTAGTCGTGTTATCAAATAGATGAATAGTTACCAATGGTAGTTCTCGGCAGCGCTCGTCGTTCAGTACTCATACACCCGATACTTGCATCACATTGATTCGTACGGGCCCTGCATTCAAGTGTTATGCAAGTAACGTAGGAATTTGTTGCAGGGCTCGTACGCTGTTCTTTTTCGACCGGTTCTTGTGGATGTTCTCGTTCGACCGGTGGCGACCTCAGGGCGTTAACCAGATTAAGCACGTCCTTTGGTAGGAACGGTATACCCTCTAATACACGTCACCAGCGCCCGAATCGCAGTTCTCTTTCTTCTCTTTTTCTAAGGAAGCGAAGGAGGCCAAATGCGTTTCTCTTCCTTACCCCCGCCTGGCTGAGGTGCCATCGCCATCCTTCTAAAGAGCATTCGGGAAATACTCTCCTCGCGGCTTTTATGACTGCCTAGAAAAGAAATCATTGTGTGAGACCACTTGTTAGCTTTGGAGAAACACACTTCCTCAAAGTTTACAATGATTGCAAGATGCGGTCCATCTTTTGGTTCTGTGGTGTTCGCAGACTGCAGCACCTTCTTGAGTTTTTCGAAGGCGATCATGTAGTCGTGCTCTGTCTTGTGCCTTGGAATTGCAAATGAAAGAGGCCCCTGAAATGTCATTTCAGTAGAAGGACGGTTTCAATTTGTGTTTGAATAACCAAACTTAACCGTACTTCAAAGCCTCCTCTGCAGACTCCATGGATCGTGTATAACTCCGTCCTCCATTCGTGCACCAGGACCGCGCCTACTGCTTACTGGGCCTTAAGACGATGAATACCAACAGCTGTGAGAGCGTGAAGTCCATTTCCAGATATTCTAGCCTTGTCGGATCCTTTAGGAAATCGTCGCCTTCTGCCTGTTTGTGTGGTACATTTAAAAAAAAATGCGTTATTCGTGTGACCTTCTCACCGCTTACCATGATGGACGTTTACTTCTTAATCTTCTTGCAGTGTCTACATTGATGAATGTTAACGTCCTCTCTTGCAGACTTCTTGTGAAAGCAGAATATATACGCCAAAATGCCTCCCAGGACATTGTAGATGAGCCCTTCATTCACATCTTTCTGACTTTGTCCTCTGTTGCACCGGTAACGAGCAGGTGCACCAGAAGAGGTCACAGGAGCGTCGTCATGGTATGTTGCCACTTCTCGGTTATGAACCTGAATCATCTGAATGGTAGGCAATATTAACCAATGTCTGGCTAACGAAACAGGCTTACCTCTCGTACGCGATGCTGCTCTTGTGCTTGGTCTTCAGGGAGCTGATGGCTATGCTGTTCTGAATGGATGATGTATTCTGTCACCTGTGCTTCTTCACAGTTGGGTTCAATGGGATCAAGAACCTGTGCAGTTGGAAGGTGCACATTCATCCAGTCGGGTCCGATGAGGTACTGCTGCTCCTGAACTTCTCTGCCGACCGGCTGAACATCTTTTGACATGGAAGCCGGTGCTTGTGCAATTTACTTGTCCACCCTATCGGGTTCCATGGAGTACCTCTGATGTGTTGTTCCCCCAAGTGGTTGACCAGGTGGGAGAAGAGGACCTGGAGCTGAAGAGAGTTACTGATTTACCCAGTCGGTTCAGATGGGGCTTCTGGGGATGTGAGATACGCGTTGACCCATTACGTTCAGACATTCCCACAGAAAGTGAAGCGCTTTTCGTTTCTTACCTGAAGGCCATAGAAATAAAGCTAATCGCTTGCTCCGTTCCTTACAGTTTGATGTGGTACTCGACTGAAAGGGGACCTTGATAGTAGAAATCCCCTTGCATCTCCCTGTCATATGAATGCTACAATAATTTCTCTTCTGTAAGCGTCGAAATTTTGAAAAATTTAGCTGCATACCTCTCATCCTTCGTACTTTCCCTTGGAGGGGTTGTCCGTTGATGACGTAGCTTTCATAGGGATAGTTGTAACCGTTGTAGTTCAGGATGGTGCTGCTACATACTGATATTCGCTACTGGCTCATATACTGCAAACTACCGCTATATCTTCTCTCTTACTCCAGTAGTAGGTCATGAAGTTCTCTGAGGCATACATTGCACATATTGTAGGTCATCGTGATTTGACACTTCCATAGTGTGAAATTATCACATTGGTGACCTCGTATTGTTACCTGGATCCTCGCCAACAGATATTTGCTTCCATATTCGTGGTTGTGTACAGTTTGATATTGTTTGTGCGTGTATTTATAATTGTGTATCATCTTTTTTCATTTCTACTTCATTAGTCTCATTTCCATTAGTTGCCTTCTCAATTTGGTACAGTTTGTGTGCCTATTCATGTGGTTTAGTCATAATATCTTTTTACCAAGTTATACTATCTTATTATCACCTTATCATCATTTCATTTCAGTATTAACATTCATTCCAATGATCCCCTCCTCCCTGATTTCCATATTGGCTATAGCTGTATGCGGAAGAGAGAGCAGAAAGTAGAGACAGTTGAATGGTGGTGAGAGAGAAGAGAGGGAAGAACGAGAGAGCTGTGGCCTTTGGCGCCAAGGAGCGTATCTCTCTAGGATAAGTACAGAGTGACAACAAAGTCTTTGGCCAAGAGTTCCACAGAAAATTTCTCTGGAAACTTCGGCAAACAATTAGTGGGAATGCTGCTGGTTGTGTTGCATACGTTGCTGCTAACATATCATTAACACATTTGCGACCTTACGCTTTCGACATGGTCTGCCACTTGGGACAGGGGCGATCCCTTAAGCACGCGTTTGTGCTCGACCGATTGTGCACGCGGTCCCACGTGTCGCACCATGCATGTCAACCGGTTGAGCACATTGTCGCGAAGGTTTGACATTTAACACAGTGCCGAAGTCTTTGAGTAAAATGGCAGTATCAGAAAATAAACTAGTGCGAAGATACGGTTGTTAATTTCCCGCAAGTCGTGATGAACTATTGAAATGCTTTACATCTATCTAAAATAGAGCAACTGCTACGTCCTCCAAGCTATACTATTCGCTCAAATAATTTTTGAAACTAATTACCCAAGATAGCAACATCCCACTGCATTGGTTGATGTAACCCTTTCCTGGATAGGAGAACGGACATAAAAAATGTTGCGAATGATGCTCAATATTGTCCTTCATATTCCAGCGAAAGTGCAAATTTCTGCGCTAAAGATGACGGCAGCGGGAGTGTATTTACTCCTAAAAATGATGGGCTCGCTATCAACGGAGCCGCCAGATGACGTCTATAACGACTTCCGACCAGAAAATTTTTGTGGAGAACACACTGAATGGCAACATTTTTTTTGAAATGAATTCACGTGAAGGCAGTTCAATTTCTAGCAATATTTCCTACTTCTATGGAGCAAAAAGACCAATTATTCATCTATTGCAGTTTTCGCGAAATCACAGATGTGAAGTCAGTGCTTGAACTATCAATCCGTGATTATTGAAAGTGCCTTTTAGAATGACTGCTGACTTGTGACTGCTTCCAAAAACAAATCCATGAGCCACTGTTTGAGAGGTCCCTCTGGTGACACATCCATGGGATATTCCTCATACTTCCTGATACCAACGTATCTGGATATAGCTGTATAGTTGCTCTATAGAGACCTTTACCTACCTTGCTCCCATAAAATTATGGGACCTATTGCTGAAACCCTGTGAGAAGTGTAGAGTTGAGTTGATTTTGGAGAGAGCAAGGTTATGCGACTCCCGAGGGTTCTGAGGCCTACATATATCGGAGCTGGAGGTTTGCTCAAAGTCTAACTAGTGGTTTCCAAAATTGATACATTTAGCAGCCTCATACAAAATTTTGGTCCGCAGGTCTAACCTGTGGGCGCTTCTATGGCTTGTAAAGTTTGGCGTAAGACGTTGCATTCTTCCTGTATCTCCAAGGCACGAGAGCCTGTTTCTCTTCATTCTTCTCCATTTCAATCCACATTTTCATGTGTTGTTTCACATTTTTCTAGAACATTATGTTTGTTCGTAGTGATTTTATTATTTTTTCCTTTATATTTCAGCATCCTGCTCCATTTTGAACTCATTTTCTCACTTTCTTCTGCTTCATCTCGTGTACATCGTTTGCGGTGAGTTTTTCTTCTCCTATATTTTTCTTTTTTCATTGTCTGTCGTGGATTCAAACTCTGCATGTGGTACCTTTTTTGCCTGAAGTTACATTATAAACGTTTTTCATTTTCATTTTCGTTTCTTCCACTGTTTGTTTTCGGTTGCACCGCTTCAGAACCCCTCTCTACCCTACTGATCAGCCTCGGGGAGGCGTTCTTTTTTTTTTGTTTTTAATCTTACTTGTCCTATTCCTGTCTAGGGTTCAGAGGCGAAACAGGGAATTATGATCCTCTTTTCTCGTTTCTGACCTACTACTTTCCCGTTTTTCCTACTTTCTTTCTAGTCAATTTCGGCGCCATTTTTTCGCTCATAATCTACATTTTGCATATTTATATGTGCAGTTTAGCTTTTTTTCTAAGTAGTATGGCTTCCAACACCGTTTGTGATCTGGAGGATATTCTCTGGGCTCTGGAAACGCTGCAGGAGATGGGCGAAAGTGTGGAAAACGAGAGAACGAGCAGATTGTACGTTGAAGAGCATGTGCATTTCCGTGACTCTCGATTCCGCAATTTTGACTCGTATCTGGGAATCCAGAATCCTGAGAACTTCGCCCACTTCACTAGGGTGTTTCCATGCGAATTTCAAGACTTATTTGAGCGCTTGGGGCCATATTTACAACATGAACCCACGCATGCTGCTCCCCTCAGCGGCAAGCGAAGGATTTTTGTTTACCTCAGCTAAGCAACTTTTTTTTCAACCAGTTACCCCACTTTTCTACCTGGATCTTTTTCCTTCCAATATCATTTAAATGCTTACGTTTGTCGGTCATGGCTACAATTTTGCGTCACCAGCCGAGGAGCTGAATATTGGCAAACAAACTGCAGCCGACATCGTATTTGAAGTGACCGACGCAATTTATATTTGTACGTAATTTTATTTAATGTAACTGCCATTAGGACCTCGCAGCTGGGTTTTTGGAACCTCTGTTCAGTTTTGTTCTCTGACGCTTTTCAGCCGGCGACACACGAAATGCTCGAAGAATGCTCAGTGAAAACACAGGAACTACTACCACGCGCAACAGGATTCATGAATGGATAACATGTTGGAATAAGGGTAAGTAATTATTTCCTGTCACTTATTGTTATTCCAAACCTAGAGCAGTTTTGTTTGAGGAGCCAAAGAACGTAGGTAGTACGTACTGGAACTGCAAGCCGTTCTATTCTATTATTTTGTTTGCGGTTTGCGATTGCAACTACTGGTTGAAAGCGTTCGACGTTGGCGCGCCAGGACGAGCTGGAGATGCAGGAGTATTCAGAAATTCTTCTGTACATGTAGGGCATAGTACTTTATTTGTTTTCACTTCGTTTCCTACCGCTCCTATCAATTTGACCGTTTGCAGACATTTTTCAAGGAACATGATCATTTGTTTCCCGAAACGACAAACCTAGGGGTTGTCGGACCTGTGCAGTACCATGTCCTCGTGTATGGAGGTTTTGCACAAGGACATCGCTATATACGTCCTTCCCCTGAGCCTTTGGCTATCACAGCCAGTAAGCGACGCTTCAACAGGAAACATAGTGGGTGGGTAACCCAAATTACTTCCAAACTTGAAGCAAGTAAAATACAATACTTTCAGAGCCAGAAGAATGATAGAATCTTCATTTGGTATTCTCTGCAAGGGATTCTCAATTTTGCAGAAGGATCTCCAGGTGGAACCCGAGAAAGCTTCCAAACTTGTTACATCTATGCTGGTTTTCAGTTAATTTTTCTTTTGAAAGTCGGTTGTGGTGATAATTGACTGTTGACCTTACTCCTATTTACAGGCCTTGCACAATTTTTGGCGCGAAGGCAAGACCTTCTGGAGCACGTCCAGCGCTAAGAGCCCTCAAGGAATGGCCCGTTACCCGACCCATTTGCCTCAGTGCAGCGTGTGCCCGTAGGCGGTGGTAGCGACTCGCCGCAGTTAGCAAGAGATCGCCTCGTGGCACACTACGATAACCCATATGGGCCACTGTAATTACCTGTGTGTGCAGTATGTGAACTTGATTGATAACAATTTGTTTAAACCTATAAACATTTCAAATATATGTAAAGCGCATATACAATGGCAAAAATACTCGCAAAAATAATATTCACAAGATCACTCTCATCACAAAGAGAAAATACATATAGCGCTTCACGAAATAAAACTATATACAATAGAAACTAGTTCAAAAATCAAGGCAGCTCCTCCACATACATCACCGGCTCGAAAAGGATGTTCGTGATCGCTTTCATCTTCGCCATAGCCACGTCCCCAGGCATTTCCCGCAGGTACGAAGTCACGAAAGTACCTGGAAATAGGAGTTGTTCACATGAAACAACAATTCTGTACTGGAAATCTCATACCGAAAGGCCCGAATTTATCAGGTGCTTGCTGGAATGCGGGTTTCATGGTCAGCCGGGCCTTGACGGCGTCCGCTGCTTCTCGCAGAAAACAGTAGTCTGCAATAAATAATGGTTGAATGAATCTGTAGAAAAAAATTTTTTTTGACATTCCACTCACTTTCCTGCAGCGCCGTCTTCTTTTTCTTCAGCCTGGGCGTTCCCAAAAGCTTCCGTGATGGCGACCGCGATGGAGAACGTGTTGCCGTTCTCCGCTCCTGCTCACCCGAGCTGTCGCTCGAGCTCGGCGAGGACACCACGGGTACTTCCTCGTCCACCTCCATCACGTTCTCCTTATTCTGGGAGGAACATTCAAAAGTGGACGAGGTTCCGGCTGCGGTTAAATTGAACAGCCGCGGCCTAGAATCAGAAAAATAAATAATTAAGCAGAACATCCGGATAAACGTATGCTTTGGGGAAAATAAACTAACCCAGAGACTTCGCAAGACTCCAGGAACTTCAGCGGCTCCATGTAAAGCCACGGCCGTTCCGCAGCAGATCCAGTTTTAGCGGTGTTGTTCTTCTTCCAAGTGTCCCGGAAATTTTTCCAGATCCGCTTTATCTCCGCCGCTGGAACAAGAAAAAATTAACACACAAAAGAATATTTTTAAAAAAGAACAAACAACTGCCACAGTAGCAAGACGAACAAACACCTGCAACTCACTTTCACAGCTATGATTCTTTCCTCGAAGTTTCCTCATAAGCTCCATCCATGCGGTGTTCTTCCTCTCCGTAACCCTGTAGCTGTCATCGGAAACGTCCCAGATGGCTCTCTGCTCTTCAACGCAGGTGATGATATCTATGCGGAGTTCGTAGCTGGACATGATGCCTGGAAAATCATACATGTGCTTGAAAACACCACAAAAACCAAAATACAACATTAATATGCGGCAAGGACACATAAACCAAAATAGCAGCAAAATTTAAAGGAAAAAAGAAAAATAAAACAACAAAAGAGAATGGAGGGAGCTCTCGCTCCAAAAAGACTGTTGCGCTTGCTTACTGTGCGCTGCGGTGCGTTTTCCTGACGCCCCTCGCCGCCCTGCGCCGCCCCAGGAAGCCGAGGGGTCACAAAGCGCGGGCATCGCCCATACTTCCGCCTCAGAGTCTGGTTCGAGCCTTACTTCTGCAATGCGTAGACCTAATATTGAGAATATCGCAACAGCAGGATGACTCGGTTCAGATGCATAACTAGTGACAGCTCAGTGCAATATCTACTGCAAAATCTGAGAAGATTTTCCAAAACTAGCCAATTTTCAATGCGGAACCCACTCATACATAGAAAGAAAACAACACGAACCAGTACAGGCATCACTGAATATTAGGGTAAAACTGTGGATGCGTGTTTTTGCGGGGAAAAAAATTATTCCACAAAACGATAACAGTACGCCTCAATTAAATCAAGAGTTACCCTAAGTTACCTTTCCTCATTCTCCGCACAGAAAACGAAGTTCCTTGTTGGACGACCCACTGCGCTGTGAGTCGAAATAGATGCTTATTACCTACATGGACCGCGACTTTTTTCGCGGTTTTACACCTTTTCTCCGCCACGGAAACCTTTTCAAAAGAACCATGTTGTAGTTTCATAAAGGCCATTAAAGGCAGCACCCACGAAAATTTTCGT
>KN726443.1:0-11424 GCA_000816745.1 Ancylostoma duodenale
GGTCAATGACCACCTAGTGCTGCGCCCTGGGTTAAATTCGAAAGCTGTCATCTTTAATATTGAAAATCTTAATGAGAAATTGAGCTGTGATTCGCTTGTGGTTCTTTCTCCCTGTGCTTTGCGAATACCACACATCTCAACACCTACACTGCCACCAAACCACCAGTAACAGTCCTCTTCCAACACTGAGTTCTTGGAGCTAAATTTGACATATTTTTACGATTCGATCATCTGGAAGCCATCACTAGTGAAAACTGAATCGAGGACAATAGGGAGCAACAAATGTGCTTCGGAATTATCGCAAATAGCTAGTACAATACTCATCCTTGCGTTTTTGCGTTAACAGATATGTGAGCGAGTGGAATGTAAGAAAGGTCATCGGTTTGGCGCCTTTCCCACTTCTTGCACACCTTCAAGCAGACATTAGTGGGCAAAACCCGGTGATGTCGTGGATGAGTCATGGAGCAAAGCTTGAACACTCAGCATAATCGATCCATGTCAACAAATGACGCCAACTCTCTCGTTCTTCTTATCACTGCCTCCATGCTTCGATAGGGAAATCACTTCTTGAGGCTCTACATCATGCTGCAAGTGTTCCAGGCTGCAGACACAACAAGACATTGCGGAGTAAATACAAAGGTTGACACAATCCCTCATTTATTTTCTATCTTCATTCTCTTTGTTCTTGAATTCTTCTGCACCTCAAATGGAATAAATTCCAGTTGATGTGAGTGCAATATTTTTCAGGTAGCAACTATTGTACTAGCAACGTTAGTCACAGCAACTGAAATATGTAGCTTCTTATTCTTGCCATTAATACCAGGTTAGCATGTGTTTTTTGCCTGAAATCAAACGCGGATCTTGAGAGTTAGTTCATAGGCATTGTGTTCGTTCGAAGAACTCAAACATTTGAACGTTTGAATAGTCGAATGATTTTTGAACAGATTAAGGGTTGATTCGAAATGAGTCGCGGTAGATGAATTTCTGGAAGAACCGCACATGTCCGCAAGTGAATTGCTGCAATTGATTATGCGTTTTATCAATAATGGAGCGTTTTTGCTGTGTCCGTTATCTGACTTCTTGAGACCAAATATCTGAACAAGCATAGATAGCTGATTCTGCAGTTTCACATATTGCTGACTCAAGGATGACTGAACCTGTGAAACTGGTTAACCAGATGCGCAAGTTGGCAAAAGCGGAGTGTAGTGGGGCCCCATTCTTCCTTTAATTTGCCTAATTAAAATATTCTATTGTCATAAACTTGTGAGCAACGCAGTTATATAGGTAGTGAGTGGATGGGCTTCGTCATCATTTAGTGATGAGATATTTGAATAACTGTTATGATTATCGAGGAAAGAATTCTAAAATACTGACTGTTGAGATTTTTGTCCGCGTGGAGACGTAACACTTTCAGCATTCGATTGCAAGAAAAACTTACTGGCGTATACATATTCAGCGTGCAAGGGGGGGGGGGGGACATTAGGAAATGGCGAGAAAAATAAAAGCAGTATGTCTGGCAGTGTAGCACATGTACGTATGACATAGGCATACAGAAAGACGTATGAATGACAGATAGACAAATTTCTGAATCATTCTCTACATAATTTATGTGCAGATTCTTGTGTTCATTGTGAAACTCCATTGGCCATCAGTTGTCACTTTCACAACGTTTTTGAGGAATGGAAGGATATACTGTTGTTAAATGAGTCAGAAATCTGTGAAAGATCTAAATCATCTAAAGTCCTTACGCGCAATCGGCGAAAAATTTTCGAGCGCCCCCGGCATGCGGCGCGTGCTTGGCGCGGCCCTCTTGCGGCGGCTTTCCTCTTCGTTCGTCAGATTTTTAGCCCGTATGAGGGTTTTTTCTTTCATTTTTTATTTAGTTGAAGTTTATTTGACGGTTTGAGGCCTGTGGCTGACCGATATCGACCGAACGGCCCCAGAAGAGGGCCGCGCCGCGCACGCGTCGCATGCTGGGCGCAGTAAGCATAGCCGCGGTGGAAAACGGCTGATTGGCCTATCATATGTTCAATACACAATACGGTAATAATATAGTTTATCTCTAAGGCAGCATGGAATAACAGACTTTATTATGAGGCACAGCAGACGAACACTTGAAGGCGTTGAGAAGGCAGATGGGCGATTCTGGTAGGGGTCCTGCAGGCACACCGCCTGATCGTAGCTGGCGATGGGGATCTCGTGGGGTCACGGTCGGTCTCGAGCCCGGTCGTCAGGCTTCTCTCTTTGCTTGCTCGACGAAGTTGCCACGCCCTTAAATAGGGTGAATCACTCTATCGAACGATCAGATTCCTACAGTTTACAGTGGTTAGATATATCCTATGAGAAACCGAAGCATGGGAAATCTCTCCTGCTTACAGCGCGCTCGAAAATTTTCCGCCGATTGCGCGTAAGGACTATAATGTCTACTTTTAGCTCGACACTGAAACGTGATAGCTTTTGCAGTTTTTGATAATTTGTGCATAGATAATTACATGTCAGAAATTACGTCATATCACTACAAGATTAAGAAAGCCTGGAGTGACGTACGTAGGAGTGACAATGTTTACTGAACACCCTCTGAAGACGTGGTCGATAGCTACTTCGTTCGTGATTTGGAAGACTTGATAAGCACTCAAATCATTTGATCTGTAAAGTCTGTTTTTCCTCGTAGAAGCGTCAACCACGTGAATGAAGAGAGAGCAGATTTCGACTCACCGTATAGAATTGAGGTGTAAATGTACGACATGAATATGCAGTACATGAACGTTCGTGCATGTAACTTCTATTATTCCTTGGAGTGGAGGAAATGGGAGGAGTGAGGCGGTAGGTGTAGAATGCATGTTAAGAATCCTCAAATAACCCATAATTTGTTTTTTTTTTCTAAACTTAACACTTAAGAGGGAGCGTTTCGATATTTACTACCTTGCTAAATAGGTTGAAAATAGTATGGGGAAATAAGCACAGAAATATAACAAAAACTGTGGAAACTGTCTCCATTGCTCTGGCGATGATGTCCATGAAAAGATCATTCTAGGCTCTTCTCAGATCTATTTTCAGTGTTTCAGCTATCATGTTTCGCGCAAGCAAACTCAAGTACTCCTCACTTCCCAGGATAGAATAGTCTAGCGGGTTCAAATGCAGCGAATTCGCTAGCCAGTGGCTAGTTCGTTGAGGACTTATGCCCACCGAGATAATGTCTGGAATTTTTTTTTGCAATCCATTCCTGCGTTTCTTCGGACCTATAAGATGGTGCCCCCTCCTATTGAAAGGCCCACACCTCCTCAAAAGCCTATCGGGCCCAATGGCAAGACCCTTTTTCCAGGATCGGACAATGATGGGATCCTTGGACCTTGACTCCTTCGGGCACAAAGAAAAGTGGCGCCTTGCCAGTGTTTACTATTCCTACCCGGACCATCACTTGCTTTGATTTTTTCTCCCAGATTTCATTCCCTCCTCAAGTGGCGGCTTTCCCCTCGTGCACACGCAGTCATTCTGTTGTTTATGGACTTGTTCGATACCGAACCACTTCTCCGAAATCAGGATTTTTGATCCAACTGCTCTGAGAATCGTGAGCACAGATTCTCCCAAGAATCAATCACCTGCGGCTTCTTGGTTTCTGAACCACTGCGGTCCTCGCTGGTTCCGGTCTTTCTAAAGTGATTCAGAGCCTTGGAAACGGTGCAGTGTGACTAATTTAACAGCCGTGTTATTTCCACAACTGGTACACTGCCATACCAAGTTGTCAGTGGATACGTTTGTTTTATGCCTGACGTTCCGACGTGACAGTCGCCGTTGGAGGCCTAAAAGTGGCTCACAGTCTTTATCCCTATTCTAAACGTCTTCTCCCACTTCGCCAGCTTTTTACCATAACAACCTGGTTTGGCACAGTACTGTGGCAGTTCACGTCAGACGATGCCCAGATTCAAAGAGGAAATAACATGGAAATTAATTTCAACAACTCTTCTCCCTCCCCCCATACGGATGGTAAATGCCGATCTCAATCCCTTTTCAGATCCATTTAGACCGTAACCAATGGCTCTAGGAACGTATAGTCGAAGTCGTTCCAACCGACTTACCCCACAAGAAAAATCCAAATAACCTTCATTCCATAATTTGTTGTCACCCCATATAAAGTATCTCTGCACAGTATGTACATACACAACGAGTTAAGAGATCTCTTGAATACTGTTACTATTTGATCAAATCGGTCAGTGTTAAACGGAAGGGAGGATGCATATCACCTTTTTTTTCTGTGTTGGTCTGGTCACGGAAAAAATTGCTTTCTGTTAAGCATCGTCCAAGAACTGTAGGGTCTGCGTCCATCTTTTCAGCTTCTCGGTTCGTTGTGTACGTCGAGTGGGTGCCAATGTCGATATAACGTCCAATGACGCTTACAGCATTTTCATCCCGCTTACATAGTTCTCAAGTTTCTGAGGTGTACCTTAAAGCGGCGAGAACCCTGGAGTTGAAAAGGTGAGCGCAGAGCCTGTTGTTCTTGGGGAACGCATAACAGAAAGCGGTTTTTTCGGTGACCTTGTTTGGGTATTAAGCTTCAAAACATTCAAATTTATTCTCTAAGAGTCTATAATTTGGCATATGATTAAGATTCAAAATTTCAGCAATTATATTCATTGGCATTGTGTCGGTCCTCTATGTTCTGTTGCTTGTGGCCACTATAAGACTGATGTCAGCACTCATAATACTTTTCACAATATGCAATGTAAGTTCCTGACTTATTTCAGTGTTCTCTGTTATCAATTTGTTTCTCGTTTGCCTTTGTTTTGACTATTTTCTCGAAATACCGGCCCCGCTTTGTACTTGCTCTTATCCACCTTGGAGTTCCGTTAACGGGACTACGTTGAGGAGTTTTAGCCGTAGCTTTTGCTCGTTCACAACTAGGGTTGCATTCAATATATTAACAATACAAAAGTACGGATCGTCGAACGGCGTCTTATGCGGAGCCTTTAGGGTAGGCATGGTATCGACGGCTGCAGCAGAGCGCTCATAAAATCTGGTGGGTAGCAAGCTTCTTGAAACGACAAGCAAACACCGACCCAAAGGCACTAGTGGAGTGTGAATTACAAGCAATAAATGCTGAGTTTTTAGACTTTCACAGCTGCCATAAATCTAGATGGTATTCCGTATCTGTTTTTATAAACTGTAACTATGAAGTAGCTGCTCCACTCGGATTTCTTTTATTTTTAGCTCAATACTAAAAGATGACAACGATCACTCATTCTTTTTACATTAAAAAGGCGATCTGTCTCCGGCTCTCGGCTCATTAGTCTAACTTCTATTTTGGCGCGTGTTCGAAAAGGCTCTGAAAAGTACCTCCTTGGTCATTTACAAAGGCACAGCATTATACCCGGTTGCCAATATTGATTTTATAAGCTTACATCGACAGAAAGGACACTTCTTGAGTACTCCAATGACTGGACTGCAGTTAGTGAAGCAGGCGGGAGCTCAGATATAACAAATTTCGCCTTCCTTGAATCATTCGACAATTTTTTTTCCACAATATTTTGATTTATGGGTTAAAGTTCCTTGGATGCTCCGCTTTTGCTAGGAATTGGATTGTTGAATTCATTAGAAACAGGGTTCAAGTCATAAATGGTGACTTGTTTCTGCCTGTTCGCAAAGCTTTAAGTATAGTGCCACAAGGCGATGAACTTTCATTCGTCCTACTTGACATACTCCCTTCTGGCTTTCCTTTCATGTTCTCTCCATGTGAATTGCTACATTTTCTCCAGAAATGTAGCCAGTTCGGCTCTTCAAAAACAGGGCTTTCGTCGCTATTGAGCTTGTTGATGTGCATTACTGGGATCAACATGGCGAGAAGGTCTAGGATATGTCGATACCTCTAGCAGGCGGAATGAAGTGGGCCCCTGCCTTTAATAAGCTTTTGCGTGTCAATGTTTTTTTTTCTAAAAATCTCTGGCTGGCATGCAATCATTGCCTAAAGAGTGGTGATGAGTTTTGGAGTTCATCTCACTGCCATGACACTTTACTATGGGCCAAGGTTTCGTGCTGCTAAAAGCACTGGAAAAGCAAACTACTGCGGAGGAATAAGCCAGAAAACATTGTACCACTACTTGTGGTGGCCTGTATATAAATATGTTTAGTAATATATGATTACAGCTCACATTTCGACCGAACCTGCTTGTTAGTTTTGCTTTTTTTTTTAGTGAAAAACCAGTATACGAGAAGTGTCTCGACCATTGTTCACTTCTTCTTTTAGCTTCTTCTGAAAATTCCTATATTTGTCGTGATCTACTACACTACGTTTACGATAGCCTCCTACACTAGCAGGCATGTACTATTCTGTAACAATTACCAATGCACATTATATAATTTATGTAAGTTCTGCTGACATTTCGCTTCGTATCTTCTGGTACTCTAACAATCTTTTCTTCAGCTCTTGGTTACTTGTGGTTTGGTCTCATTATTTCGTTCATTTGCTGTATAGCTGACGGAATTCTGGGGGCTGCTCTTCGGAAACTGCGGCTCCTCAGCAAAGGAGTAAGCGCTGTTATGTGAGTCATAATTTTTATTCTGCATAGACACGATGTTTTAAGGATCCTTATTGTTCCAAACGGCGTTCTCATAGTTTGCTATTCTTCAGGGTTGCACGGGAGAACTGTCATATTCCACGACCTGTCGTTGTCCCAACTCCACAACGAGTCATCTACACCACTACTCCAGCAGCAAATGTCGCTTATCCAGCTGCTAATGTCTACGTAACGCCGACGTACCCACCGCCAGCGCAACCCTACGTCTACCAGCCGAGCTCCACTACACAGCCACAACTACCTCCGGATCCATCAGCACCTCAACCACCTCCTGAGTATAAACCATGACCGACATAAAACACTACACTAGTTTTATGTGTCTCATTTCAGTCGTAATAAGCCCGCTTGCGAAGTTCAGGCAAAGAAATATTCATTTACCTTCGAACATTAAAGACCTTCATCTCATGATTATTATTAGCATTAGCACACAGCTCCCAAGGAGAATCAGCGAGTGGACGACGGGAAGAAATTGAACGTGTTTGAAATACATCCTTGCAAGAAAACGATGACCTTAGGAGAGCCGTCGAAGGAACGGATGTCTGTCAAAGAGTGAGGAGGTCTGAGTGAGAAAATGCGGGTTTTCATTGCTGTTCATCTTCCCTGTTTTTGAATCACTATTTCGTTACTCGGAAGCGCTAATGGTTGTGTCAAAGCATTAGTGATTGAGTTAATAAAGAGTAAATAAGTACGTAAAGAGATACACATTAGAGAGCAGTGCTTCTTATTTCACCTCTCCAGAAGAAGAACATTTTTGAAAACATCCACATCGCACCACCACTAGTTCTCTCTTTGGCAGCTTTAAATTTATGCATTTTACTGAAACCGAAATAAACATACGAAGCATTGAGATTCAAAACTCTACGAGTCCTCTAAACTACATAATTTAAAATTTCAGTACTAGAGTTACTTCTGGAAGGAATGCTAAGAAACCTTCTACAGATGATGTGGCGGAAAAACAAGGAAAAAGTCTTTCACACCATCCATTCTTGGTGCTGTGTACTTTGTATGTATTTCTGAGTGCTCTTCTTCGCACAGCTTATCAGGCTATTTGCGGCGATATTCTAGAAAATATGCCACGCGCAGCTACACTGGAAATTCCCTTGTCTTGATTCGTCACTTTTGTTTTAGGGCCTTGGCCGTTGTTCTAACACATCTACGCCAACCGTGGCACTCCCAAAAACGTTAGCTGTTTCAGTTACAACAAGCTCTGCTACGACCTGGCGATCAGGGTGGTAGTAAACCCATTGAAACTGTCAGTTAACGATGAACGTTAACTAGCAGCTAACTACCAGCTTATGCGGAACTCCGGAAGAAGTAACGTAAGCTTTATTGGTTCAAACATGGTTCTTTAAGTATGGTGCTTAAAAACTATAGCGAAACGGGGACCATACTTGCAGGTGAACTCACAGTTCGAAATTGAACTGTGAGCTTACCGCCACGCTGAGCTTGCTGCCAGTATGAAACGACGAGAGCGCGCGGCGCGCGAGACGCAGACGGCGTTCTCATCGTTTCGCAAAAAAGTCCTCTACGGGACTTTCTGCTCATGGTACGAGTTCATCGTTGTGGCCAGTTGAGCGCACACTGACTCCTTTTCGGTGAAGACGCATTTTTGGGTACACCCAGCTTACTGACAGATGTTCCCATTGCCTCGATCATCATGACCTTTCGTCGGAGATCATCGATGACTCTGATTTCCCGGTGGCGATTTTGACAGCTGAGCCCTATACGCTCCCGGATTGAATCCCACATATTTGATGGGTGGGGAGATTACGTTTTCGATTTTAATACATCAAAGTTAGGTTATACCTGAAGAGATTCACTGGCCTTTTGGGCTGTAATGGTCAAATAAGGTGCGTCAGCACTGGCATCTATGGTGCAGAGAGGAAAACCGCGCACTCCTCCGCAGATAAGAGTGAAGACGGCAGATTGAACCGAGGAATTCTTCATCCATGAGTTCTACTACTTAATTCTGACTGAAGTAAGTGCAGAATCGAAATTTTTCAAAAATTACACTTAAAAAAGTACCTAGCGGTGCCCATGGCATCGTTTGTACTAGACGGATCCTGATCAAATTTCGCCACAAGAGTCCACATACTACTTTTTCTCCAATTCTCGAAGGAAATTGGAATTATTCCATTTTGAAACGAGTTTGACCAGTTATCATGCGAAAATTCTGCCTACAGCATTGCTGTCAGTGCTCGTAAAAGGATGGGTTCTGCACGGATCCGGCTGCAAACAGGCGCGTGGGTGCATCTGGCAGAGTTCTACCAAAATCCGAAAAAGAATTGGATTTAATTGATTTTGTTCGGAGTTATAGGTTAAAAAGTACCTCGCAGTACCCACAGCACCGTTGGTACTGAATGGATCCTGTTCAAACTTTGGAGTAAGATTATGAGTGCAATTCTACCGCCAACTGCCAGAGGAAATTGGAATTATTTGATTTTGAAAGGAGATATTGCCCAGGAATTCTCTAAACCCTAAACTTACCCTAGAATTTAGGGTTCAGCACCGGTCCGGAGGATTTTCGTCAAACAGCTTTCTCTAGAATCAAATATTTCCAATTGTATTGACGCGGTTAGCTAGAGCAGAGGCTGCTCGTTCCAGTGATTAAGAAAATGCCCCGTTTATTTAGCTACAGCGGAAAAAATAGCTAAAAAACGGTCTTTAGCACCACTTCGACACAATTCCTTCAGATTACTTCTTCCATAACCAATTATTTACAATTCTATTCAAACTGTTGTATTCGGGAACTATTGCGCTAGCGAACTATTGGCGAAAACTTCCAAGATCTCCATCTTTTCCCGAATTTTAGCTGGAATTTTAGAAAATTATTTGAAAGTGCCAGCGTGTTAACGTGCTCCGCCGCCACTTTACTTGGTAACTCTTGTTAGTTCGTGTGGACATGTCGATGTGAATTGAATGAAACCAGGGTTCTCCAGACAAACTTGTTCTAACTCGTTTACAATGGAGGCTTCGTAGATTGCTGGCTAGGTCAAAGGGGACTTCGTAATTTCTTCTGCTCGAGCTAAACTTGTGCCGAACTCTGCACCGAGTATTCTATGTGTGAAGGTTCGAAACCTCTGAGGGCTGGGAATTTTTGCAAGAGCCTCATCATTCAGAAGCCACGCTTGTCAGTTAGCTCGTAGTTTGTTCATGGCTGCAAACCAAAGCTGACAGTTCACCTCAACCTTCTGCTCATCGTTTCGTCGTCGTTCCAAGAGGTTTACTACCACTCCAGAAATCTGGGCTTTTCCAACGAATTACTGGGTGACGTACGTATATAGCAAACCTCGGCCCGCAACCATTCGCTTTCTACATGACAAAATCCATTTTCTCTCATCCTGTATTTCATTGGTCCGCTAGTGTTTTTGTTCTCCCCTGCAACTCATGTTCTTTAGTTGTCATACTGGGTGCGTTAAATGGCAAAAAGCGCACTGCTTTGCACATTATCGACGTTTTCATTCTCGCCTCTGAGATCTCGAATCATCCATTCTCCCGGTGCTGCAAAACTGGTGCCAGAGCAAGCTAAAAGTATGAAGCGCTGATCTAGTATATCGTTGGTCACAGCAGTTCATCGTGTAGAGCACATAGGCTCGACCATCACCAAAGAATACCCCAATTTCAGGGAATCATACCGTTTCATAACTTGCATCAGAAACAGTCAATAACTCGAACGATAAGCAGCTAATAATTCTCATTTATCTTCTACATTTTCTGTTGGGTATTGACCATCCAATTTTAACGCCGACTTTGAGTTTCGTTATAGTTTTGCTGCCCTAACGGGGTGTTGCGGGTATTGATGGAGTCACTTTTTTCATAACTTATGCAGGAAAATACTGTCAGCTGGCGCGATAACGGAGCGATATTCTTTCGTCGCTTTGGGTCTCAAATTTTAAAGAGTTATCGGTGTTGAATTTATCAATGCGACATTCTTTTGGTTTTTCACTGCCACTATGTAGACTTGATAACAGTGCGCTTCCAATATCTACACCATCATGTTGTTTCACCCATTGGGTATTGGAGATCCTACACGACATTTCGGTCTTGCAACCCAGGTTTATTGCATTTTCTATTCTTTCTCGGATGGAACCAACGCAGTAATGGAATTCTTCCCGTTTTATCCTAATGAATAGCTTTGAAGTTTATAATTCCAGAAATCATGCACCATACTGTGCGTATTATTGACCATAACACAGATAGCAGCTTACGTATTCCTTCCACGTGTTCTGAGTGAGTTCCAGAGCATTTCAAGATGCAGTCCACAACTGCAGTTTTGTAAAAAAGAAATAAGCTGGTAATTTTCTCATCCAGAGGAATGTTACCTCTCGTTCTGCAACACTTTAGGTTTGTCAGAGATCACCGGACTCTCAAGACTACTTTCAGGATATGTGCTAATATCTTTTTCTGCCCTCGTATGTGCCCTTGTGCTGGGTAGTATTATAAAAATGCACCGAAAACTCCTTCTGCTCTCTTTAGTATTCACAGTGAGTTAGAAGTTTGTAAATTTCCTTCTCCTGACGTTTTATCCACTCCTAAATGTAACATGCACAAAAAGTTTCGCTTCTAACATAGGATGGTAAGCACTAGGCGACAAAGCTGAACATGTCTCGAGATGACTCCACAACAGCAATATAGACGCAGACGTTGCTGGCATTCCGCCAGCTCCACTGCTGATGCATCCCAACCTGTCCTAGGAATATGATACGTCCCTAGGTGCTACCGCTATCAACCCAGGTCCAGTGGCGGACGCAGAAAGTGGGCGTGAGGAGGGGGGGGGGCGTGGAAAAAAAGTGGGGTCTCCCCCGTTTGGGGACCCAGACTGAAAATGGATTTTGTCATGTAGAAAGCGAATGGT
>KN726443.1:11524-27127 GCA_000816745.1 Ancylostoma duodenale
AGTGGGCGTGAGGAGGGGGGGGGGCGTGGAAAAAAAGTGGGGTCTCCCCCGTTTGGGGACCCAGACTGAAAATAAGATTAATAAAAGTATTAATTATAATAAAAAACAATTAACAAAAGTTATATTAAAATAATAAGAAAAATAAACAAATAAAAATAAACTAATACAAGATTTTATTTGTATTGTAAAGTTATTTCCGAAAATTCCCCCCCCCCCCCTCCACGCTCCCCTCCCTGCGTCCGCCACTGCCCAGGTCATATTGCTACTGATGAAGGTAGCGTACTCCATCCAGTTCTGAAACAACTGTGACAAGTAGGAACATGAAAAATAGTAAAAATGGCTTCCATTCGTGTTATGAGCATCAGAAAAAAAATTACATTAAATTTAGGACTCACTTAAATACCAGTATGGGTATCTAGTCTTGGAAGAGGTGTTCTTGAACTTCAACCCCCAGATAATCAATTATTGATTATCGCCCATTCTTGTTTTTTTTTTGAAAATTTATAAGAATACTGACAAATATTTGGAATTTTGTTATCCTTTTCACTTCAGTAAAGAGTGCAAAACTTTGGAGCATTACTGAAGGTCAAAAATAAAAGGAATCCAGAAAATCATTGCTGTGTCATCTGGTCACTCATGCAACATTCGAACTCCTCATAGCCAAGGTTAGGCACTTTCAGGCTACCACTTTTTTCGCCAACAGATCTTTCCTTGACGGAGGAACTGCGAAAGAGCCAAAAATTGGGTAGTCATATTTGGAGGTGATCGATTCCCACTCGAATATGGTGAGAGTTGTGGACGCTCTTCCACAACGTTTCTTGAAAGAGAGATCGGAATAAAAAGTTGGACTGAATGCTGATGGAGACGCGACGTAAACTTTATTTCAGTTGATTAGAAAGGCATAACTGCTAGGATTTATATTTGTTGAGTTCAGTTGGCTCCGTGATATACATGTACAAACTATTATAATAACGTTGCTTCGCGCACGAAAAAGACTGCAAATAATCTTGTGGGTCTGTGATTAACTTCTATAATACATTGGCTTTCCATAGTCAACCTTTTGAATGCCGTATATAATTCGCTAACAACAACTCATCCCAGACACGCCCACCTTTGCCGCCTAATGCTATGAATCGACGTAAGACGTCGTAGGCAGCAAGGGTTGCCATGATTTCACGTTTTCGAAAGAGAAGCAAGAGCAACATTTTCTCACTCGTGTATTTACAACCGATTGTGAATCCGACTGAGTCGCTGACGAGCTAATCGTCCAGCATTCTTGCATAATAAGGCAATGAACAATCCATAGCAGTGTTCCTTTCTCGTTTTTACACTGAAACCTATGTTCCTTTCTCGTTTTCACACTGAAACGTAAAGAGCATATTAAAATCGTAAGGACATTGTTAAGATATAAGGTACACATGCAAAGAGCATGAGTCCACGGTAAAACTCTAAGTGTGAAACTTCAGAAAAATCATTTGAAAAATAATGTTTTTTTTTCAGACCCTTCTTCAGGTCCCGACAGTGCTGGTGATTTCTAAGACAATAATAGCAGAGTCCTTCCGTGGCGAATATACTTCAATTCGCTGCCATGTCTACTTCGGCGAATATGAATGCTGGTTATACAACTTATGTATGTGTCACTTTTGCAGGTTTTCTCGTACCATTTCTGACATGAGAGTGTGATTTGTGCAAACGATTGTGTCACAGAAGGGTTGGTTCTTACGTGGCTTCAGGTATTACTAGCGCCCCTTCAAAACGCTAGAAAGTGGGGTGAGCCGACCACTTGAGTCTGTCAGTCTGGCTGCACGGCTAACGCTGAAATCAGGGATGAGCGGAAGTACTGCATGAGGCCGGAAGTTGGAAGTCGGAAGTTTGGGGAAGTTCGAAATCTGGCGAAAGTTGTAGCGATGAATACAGCATGTTTGAGTTGGCGTGACCCAACGACTGCCAATTGTCCAGAAATCTAGAAGTCAGAAGCTCGCATGAGGCAAGAATTCAGGAACTTCCGACTTCCGGAAGTCGGAATTCCGCTCATCCCTGGCCGAAATGCTTTCTACACCTGATGCCAGCATTGCAAATTTCTCATCACATATCTGAATGAAAAATTACTTTCCGATGTATTGGTACTACCTTTTGTTCTCACCACATTTTTTACATGTCAATGCATCCGCAAAGGTCAGTCGTCCCTCACCCTGCGCAGGAATGTACTTTATATGACTCTAGCAGTTGTGAGCAATTTCCTGCGACGACTGTTGCGATTGATCTCCTATGCAAGCGAAGCGAGCATCAGGAAAAGACTGGAAGTCCAGCGTGAGCCGGACGACCAGAATGGCATCAAGTAACTTCGAGGATTCGGCGACCCGCTCTTGGGAGGGGGGGGGAGGGGACCCGTGGACCCGTATCCTTGCATTCTATTCACAGTTGATCCACACCGGACCGAACCTCCATCGACAGACCCGTATCCTGGCGTCCTCCACTCTATCGAGCTGCAGCGACCCATCTTATATCGGTGAACTCATACTCTCTACTAGACGAAAACGAATGAACTCACTACTAGACGAAAACAGACCCGTTCTTTATTGGCGGTGCCGTATCCTAGCGTTTTCACCACTTTTGGCCCGGCACAACTGTCATCTGTCGGAGCACCCTGTGTTTATGTTCGTGTGCGTGTATGCGTGCATGCGAGTATGCATGAGCATGCGATAGGGAATTGAGGTCTGGCTGTGCTGAAGAGCTGCTAGCTGTGGCATGCGCGGTGAAATGCAAAAATCTGGGAACGTTTCACTGGATTGTCAATGTGAGAGTGACGCACGGTGGTACGCAAATTAGAGAGAATCTTTACCATGTTTGTCCTAAAAATCTTGCTGGCAAAGAGATTTATTTATTTATTACATGGGGAGACCATGTGGGCAGAAATAAAAACACAATTGACGTATATTACATATCATAGATGATAGCAACTATAGTACATGAACGAAGCAGTATATTCTATTGAAAAGTATCGAAAACGTTTGAAGACCTGATGATTCGTTTCGCCAATTTTCTGAATTGTTTCACTTTGATAGGGATGCGATGATTTTTGCTGAGATTCAGATACTGGGTTCCAGCACGGTTAACAAAAAAGTGTTGCCTTGTGGATGTAATTGCTCTATGGAATGAAATTTTATTCAAATCACCCCTACTAGTGGAAGTGATAAATTTAAAGAAACTTGTGATGTTGACATTGGTAATGCCAGTTAGTATTTTGTGGATCATGACCAGATCATTGACTTTTCTCCGTTCCAGAAGTGAGCTAAGATTTAGATGCTTATTACGGGCAGAACTATTGGGGATGTTTTCGTAGTTGAATCCATTCATTCTTACAATTAGATATAACCTTCTAGTGAAGTTGTTCTGTACACTTTCTATCCTTTTGATGTTCGATTTTTTGGAGCAGATAAAGACACTTGCACCATATTCTAGAATAGGTCTAACATGAGTCTTGTATGCTGCAATTAATATTTTACTATTCTTAGTATACAATGACTTGAAAAGATTGTACAATCTTTTGTTAGTTTTGTTTACAATTGTTCTGCAGTGGTTATCAAAACTGAGTTTTTCGTCTATTTGAAAACCAAGGTCTTGAATCTCAGTAACAGTTTGGAGTGCAATGTTATTATGCTATAATGAGCCTTTTTGTTATTATGACCGTAATGTAAGTCTTCAGTTTTTTCTATGGAAAGCGGTAGATTCCAAGAAATCGACCAATAATATATTATAGATCATTAATTGCACTCTTTAAATGTAAACGTATATTCTTGACACGTATGACGAAAAATCGAACGAAATTCATAAATTTCTCTTCTGAAAATCATAATCGGTCGTGGGAGCAGGAAACAAGAAAAGGTGTTTCTATGAGGAGAATCCGATGGCTGCAGCCATGGAGCCAACATTCCACCAGGAAGCGCAAAAACGCAAAATGTGGGAGTGGTCTTATATTTTTGAAACGCATTGTATTATATAATAATATTGCAAAATAGTGCCGTCTCGAAGCCTCATTGATAACGATTGTGTTTGTTCAGCACAGAAATATCTGTAAAAAATAAAATAAAAATCTGCTTTTGTTTTTTTTGTGTTTCTGTGCTGAACAAACACAATTGGTATATAACAATAAATATCACAAATTGATGAGATAATGAAGTCGGAAAATTTCGTGGATGTTGCCCGCAGGCCGATTTTGACACTGGTACGGACGCATTCAATGATTCATAATGAAGGAACCTAAACTGTTTCTTTTTCCTTACCTTCGCTAGGCAACAAAATAAACGGGTCGTTCAACATAACATCCAGGTTTTTTTTAGCGGATGTGTACCTTTGGATTGCAATCATTGTGGGAATGCTTTCAATAGCTTTATACGTATTGCTTGGAGTTGGTCTTCAAAAGTTGCGGATGCTGAGTTCAGGTGTTGTCCCAACAATGTAAGTGAGTCCTCGGTGCGTTTTTATAGAGATACTGATTCTATTAGTTAAGGTGCATGCATCCACATTTGCATGCGAGCGCTCCTCAACAAGTTGTCCCTCAGGATGGAGTTACATCAAATGCTCCAGCTGCCGTTGTGCCAGTGTGTCCACCTCCTGCATGTCTGGTTACTAGTTCAGCGAATTCGTACGCGCACTATCAGAATTCTCAACAACATTCGTCACCGACAACGATCCCATCTCAACAGTCGTGATTCACGAGAGGATCACCGATATTCTCTGTGATTTTCAGTGCTACATGAGAAACAACTACCATCCCAAAGATTAGTTTTTTTACCTTTAACATCTATGCATCCGGACAGACAGCATCACAACAAATGCTGATATTCAATAAAATTTTCTATTGCTGTAAGCACCGTGAAAGTGCCGCGAGTTCTCTTTTTGATTAATAAAGGTGGATATAGCTTACGCGGACACCCGCGCTTCTATCAGGTTGGTGCGAAATTAATTGCCGTTTTGGGGTATGCACAAATAAACTTCTCTTTTCTGCGGAATTCGAGCAATTTCAAGACAAGTTGGATAACCTTCTGAAAGTGCTTTTCCTCTTCTTTCGAAAACCGCTTGAATGTTCTGGCTAGCTCTTCCCAGTACCTTTTTGTAGAGTCGCGAACAAATGATGACCCGACGCGATTTTAGGGTCATCATGGTTAATGATTTCAAACTTAAACACTTTTCACCGGAGGTGTCCGGTAATCTTGCATTTGTTTTGGCTCAGGATCTTCTTTTGATGGACAGTGAGCTACCAGTCCGCGAAATTTTCTTCCAGTGATTTTGAACGCCAAAGCAACTATGATCGTTACGGGAGGTTGTTCTTTGGAGACCAAGTGTTAAGGACAGTCGTAAAGCCCAAATCGGATCTTACCATTCAGACGTTGAGAGCAGGGATGGATGCTTACGATACCACAGTTACGAAACATTTGACTTCAATCCACAGAGTAGGGAAGGTGCGGAACTGAACACCCCCGACATGACCGCCAACCAGCGTCTCATCCGCTGTGACTTCTTTTCTAACTTAATTTTTCGTCCCAAAACGACTCGATGCTGGACCAAGTGACTACTATCATCGAATCTCGGTTTCTGTACAATAATAAGAAATGCGAATGGGTTTGGGTAGAGACGTTTCCCCACTTCTAGGTTTTTCTAAATCAGATCTTCTCTCTACGGAGGTTATGTCAAGAGTTTGTGGTCCTGTAAGGGTGTGGTTGATTGCAACTTCCGCCAACCTAGCCAAGCTTTGACAGCAGAGTCCTAACACTGTAATTTCGAGTTGATGTCCGGAAATCTGCTGTAGATATGGCTGCCAGTAGTGAACAGAATCAAGTTTTCCCCTGCTCCAGGATAGCGCTAAGCCTCTCACTTAAAAACTCGATCGCAAAAAATTTCACAGGAAGGCATCGAGGTTCTCATTAATTCTTCTCATTCCCCAGATCTTTGCCTTACTGAATATCACTTTTCCCGAGTCCTAGGTGGAAATTTGGGGAAACAGCAAATTGCTGACCTAGAGCATGTCGAAATCGCCTTCCAAAAGTTTGTGGATTCTTGCGATCTCAGTTTTCATTGTAGAGGCATACAATTTCCACTGCATTGGTAGGGAAGATTTAGCGAATTAAATGAGCATTAGGCTGTTTAGCGAATTAAATGAGCATTAAGCTGATGAAAAAAGTTGTGTTTAAGCCAAGTTATAACACTTTGAACTGGAGTGTTCCTTTCGGCAATTAATTTCGCACCAACCTGATACTTTTTTTTGTAGAAGAGGAAGAGCAGACACAAGGAAAGTAGGAACTACTAATGTCGTTCCCGTCCACCTCACGTGTTCTCTACAGTTTGAGCTGTTGGGCATGCACGAGTCTACCCTAGGTATGCTCATATCCAATGAGGTTGTCGCTTTGCATCTGAGGTATACATATATGGGAGGCAATGAGGTACTGTAGAACATTTGCTAGTTTACTAGCTAAGTTATTTCTCAAGGTCGCTCTCGTGCTGTACCTGCGCTAAATCATGGACTGGACACATTCTATTTTTTTCTTCAAATGCTTTATGTGGCTACTTGAAGACTCATTCGTTGTATACGTTATGTCTTCACTGGCTACCTTTCGGCGATAAACGGCTTCAACAATGGCTCTCATCTCACAGACATATGAAAGAATAACATTACCAATTGCCAAACAGTTATCAATTTCCTCAACTTCGAGGTAGGGTAGTGATTGCTACCAACATTTCGACAGTTTCGTTCTCGTATGAACAAAACCGAATATGAGTTAGTTGACATCCTCACCCCTACAATGACAAGTACACAATGAGGCAACCACAGAATTGCGAGAGAGAAAGACCATTTATATTTCAAGTTATTAAAGCAATCATTAATTATGAAAAATTTGAAGCGTTACCAGAACTCATTCATACCTATTAGGTTGAGGAATTATGTATGTCTGTTTGACCTAAGGACTGAATTTATTACAAAAGCAGCAACTTAATAACTCAATCGATTCTTCATGTATGACTCGAAGAAGGTGGACACCCAGGCCTGCAGTAATCCACTATGCAAGTTGATAACTTGAGGTGGCACTTCGGCGCGACCTAGGTGCCGCCTATGTAGCAGCTCTGAGAAGAAAGAGGCTCCTTAATATGCTTTGTAGCACTACCTTCTCAAAGACATGATCTGACATCCTGCGCACTGGGCACTGCCCAGCTTCTCAAACACTCGCGAAAACTAGGTGGAATGTATGAGGTGCCGAAATGGTCGCGACAAAGGATATGCGCAATTACGATTTATGACCATTTTGGGGATTTTTCACGATTTACGATGTGTGAAAGATAGCCTAAGATTCTTAACAAAATCGTAAATAACTACAAGAAACGAATGTCGTCATAGCGCTCGTGCTTAGGGTGCAAATATGCATGATTTGTCTGTGTTTGCATTTTGCGGCAATGCTAAGAGAGAAATCGCGTAGTTTTGCTTGTAGTCTCCATTATTTAAAGAGGCGACTCACCAATTCCATTACCGAGTCCTTAGGGAAGGTCTGTTCGAACAGTAGGGATCAAAGGCTCAAATGAAGCGCTACAAGGACACCAACAGCCGCAGTTTTACCTTTGTTTTCCTGACTGTTCTAAGATTTCGCGGGTGGGAGGAGCTGTCCGCGAAGTCTCTGTTGTTCGGCACAAAGTTCTGCCTTGTTTTTCTGAATTCAACTTCGTGTGATGTCGTGCGCGGGAACGTTTCCTTCCTGACCGAGCTCTCTTGAACCAACTAGTAATGGTTATATCTTGGATCTAGGAAAAGGAAAAGAAGATTGCGCCATCAGTGGAGATTCTTAGTCGTATCGGAACTGCGTCCGCTGCATTTGGATCACTCGCCTGGTGTTTATGGCGCAAAACGAATGTCTCCACCTCCACGAAAATGGGGATATTCAGGGCACTAATACAACCGATACTGTTGTATTTGGAATCCTGGACAACTCTTCATTCGGATGCACAAAAGCTGGAAACATTTCAAATGCGATGTCTTCGACGAATTCTTGGTATCACTCTACGAGATCGAGTCCGGAATGAAGAAATTAGAAAGAGATGCTGTGATCAGCCTACCATCGCTGGTGAAATTAGGAAGAGAAGATTGAAATGGCTTGGCCACTTGTGCAGAATGGAACCTTCGCGCTTGCCACACAAACTGCTGTGGAGGATGCGCCCGACGGGATGGAAGATCCAACGAAAAGCCCCTAAGAAAACCTGGCTGAAGCAAATAGAAAAAGATCTATTGTTTTCCAGACTGAACTTGCAGCAGGCCAAGATTTTGGCAATGGACAGACGTCGCTGGAAAACAACAACGAAATGCTTGCAATGTCCTGTGGCACCTAAAGCAGCGTCACCCATGTGTGCGAGCTAAGGAGGATAAGTAAGTAAGTAAGTAAGTAATGGTTATAAACAATCAGATAAAGTTCAAAAAATAATTATTTTCTGAGATGCACCACACATTCGAATTTATGCGATAATCGTAGAGGTATTGAATGCGCATGGGATACAGCAAGTAATGGTTGGCGTAGATATGACAAATATGTGGTTTTGTATAATACTTGGTTGATAACCTTTTTTCGGGAACGGGCAGTATTTAAGGTCGGGAAAAACATACATTTTGCACAAAAAAAGCAAAAAAGATTCCTCACAGCTCACTGCTCCGAGTATTGTGAAGAATATCGAAAGAACCTCGTTGATGCTGATGTTTAGGTGATGTTGTTCTTCAAATTCAGAAAGACTGTCGATCATAACAGCTAAGCCCTTTACAAAAGTAACGTTTTCCAGAACGGTCCCTTCCATCACAAGATGGTGATTTCATGGGATTGTCCTTTTCCAGGGCCTAGAAGCATAGACACAGATTTTGAGATTTTTATATGTAGTTAAGTCCCATTCTTACACCCTTTCACCATTCTTGGAGATTCTTGCATAACTTGCTGCATAACTATCCAGTATTTTCAGAAGTAAACAAAATTCCTATAAAAGTACTTAACTAGAAATAAAAACGCCTTTTATAGGATTTGGAAGCGTAGAGCCTACTTTGGCTGGAAAATACTTCATTCCCTCCGCTAGAAAATAAAAATTACCAAGTAATATTAGGTTTACCGGAAAAACGTGTCGCAAATTTTGTGCACTTTTTGTTTTTATCATATATCGATCGAACAGCTTTCTCGAACAATAATATAACAGCAACCAGAAAAACCCTATTTAGAGGAAGGTTTAGTAATAATTTTCCCCTCAGAAGTTCGGATTCTAGGAATGACAACCCGAAATTTTTTTTTCCGAAAGACTCTTTCTTGTGCAAGTAAGCCTTAAAGACAGAGTGTCGGCTCAGGGATCGCATTCGAGATCCCCACCGCAGCCAAACATGTGCGAGCCGCTGACCGTCAAGGTGCACTTTAGGTATCAGGGAAACGTCGAAAACCTCACACGCTACGGGATTCCTTGGCCCAGAATTTCGAAATTCTCGACAGTGGACGAGAGGCTTCATTACGCGTGCCAAGCTTGGTGAAGGTGCGGCGTGGTTTTTCAACACGGCAATACTTGTTCAGTCGATAACAGCTACTGCTGATAGTGAGAAGTTCATTTTTATGTGCAAGCTTTGCAAGCTTAGCTTCTCATCCGCTTTCCCTAGTTTTCTAATAAGGCAACTTGTTCGCTCCAATATCAAATTTTGCGTTCAAAATTGAGGTTCTTGGCCATTTTTTCAAGTTTAAAGCACATCGCTGAAATCCACGCATCGAGTAGGACCAGGTTCTGTTGATATCCCGATATTTATCATGAGGTGACACACTGCCTTCAAGAGGACAGACCAAAATCAAACCGGGCAAATTCGAGAAAATAAGGAGTACGGAATATGTTGTCTCAGCCCACCTCTGCTTATTGATGCTGAGCCTCGTCATCTAAGAATAGTGAAATTGGCGTGAGAAATGGGTGGAAGCAGCGCCGGGTTTTTCGTCGTCTCCGTTTTTCTTCCACCACTTTCACCAGTTTCCACACCTGGCCTACCCAGATGGGGGCCGTGATTCTATTGCCTTGTGCGGGCATCTCGGACTGCAGCATCCCCCCAGCTTTGTGACGTGAGCTCATCCAAACGTAACCGCACATAAACCCAATATCTGCAGATCCCGGCTTCCTGTAGAATATCTGGCGAAGTTATCCTATATCAAGTGGTGTTGCTGGTCGCAGCGCTCGCCAGGGTGTCACACGTTAGCTTAAAATAGAAGACTGCACGAAGTCCATTTGCCAATTTGAGGTAAGGTTGGGGAATCAGTGCCCAAAATTCGTACAAAAAGAGTCTTCGGAAACTTTCGGTCAAAGCTTTTCAGCCAACCAAAAAATATCAGCTGATGGGTTGCCGAATTTTCGAAATACTTCGTGAGGTGGCCAAAAATGTTGCACATTCATATTTTTCGTTGTTTATTCAAATTATTTGGTACTAAAATTAATATTTTAGTGACTTCATTATTTCGCCTGTGTCCATTTTTTCCAGAAGTTCTCACTTTTTTCTTCCGCCCCTCTCCTGGCTTACGATTCATGCATCCGGTAATGGCTGGTGGTAAAGAAATATTCCAGCAACAGTTGTACATTAATTTACGGTCTATCATTTATATGAATGAGCACTGGAAGCTCACGATTGTCTTGATTTCGACATGACGATTTCCCCGTGCCTGGCCTAAGGCCGCAGTCAAACCATAGCCCAAATTCTGAAGTGCTAAAAGCGATCGCCTGCGGATGCCTGTGGGCTACGCTGCGTTGCTGGCGACCGCTTCCTAAAGTAGGTGAGTACCACAGTATTACCTAGAAGATTCCTGCAGAATCGACAGTCCGAGTGGGCGCAAACGTACGGCGTATGCATATTCTTGTGTCTTGCTCGCAATTTCGACACAAAAATACGCAGTTCTAGACGTAGCTGGACAGAGGCAAATCTGGGAACGGTTCCCATTTGGAATTGGGTCGTGCTGGAATCCCCACAATATGAGGTCCTTCTGCAATTTGCTAGCATGCATGTCTTGGTTATCGACTCAAACGTGCGCTGTGACACCCCTAGAATGATATTTTGGAGCCGCTGTAGCCGCAGAGAACGTCCGAACTCTTTCAAGGCGTCCGAGAAGGAAGGCTTTGAAATCAATTATAATGTGTTATTTCCTCTTCTCTTTCATGAAATACTAATAGAACTCGGATTGTTCCAGGGGAAGTACACACGAGAACAGGTGTTACATGCAAGCATGTTTCACTTCTTCTTTTGCTTTCTGCAGAAACACAACATAAATGGGTTGAACTGTTTTTTTTTGAATGAAAACAAAAAGATGGAAGACATTCTGGAAAAACATTTCACTACAATGTTGGAAGACGTTTCAAAACGCACGTGGAGGAAAAGGGGCAGTAAAAGGGATTCAAGTTCCATGGCAGTACATGAATCAGCCATTTGCCCTTTATATCAGTGCAGTGATAATAATCTCCAGGCATTCTCTTTACATCTCTTTAGGACGCAGCTGTTGACAAGACAACACGTCGTATGAAGGTACTTGGCTCTCGTCCTTTGATTAATCTCTTAAAACCCATATCTATAGAGAAAAACATGGTTATGGCGACTTCATGTTCATTCAGAAGACATGCGAGATTCTCGCTGCACTGGTGACGACAGCGGAAGTATTTTCGTATTCGTTCCTGCCAGCAACAACGCGTTAGTACTGAGAGTTTGTTATCTAACCCAAATAAGGCACAGAACTCGAACATTTAGGATTATAGTGTAACGGAGGGTACTCGGTTTAAGAAAATTAGGAACTGATTTAGATTAGCTGATTTTTCCTTATTTGTTTGGTGTTCACTGTATGGGAAAAGGATATGTGTTGGGAACAAATATGCACAAAATACGTCATTCCTTCTAGTTTCACGCAAGATTTCTCTTTGTATTGTATAGCTTTGGTGAAACATTGCAGTAAACATTAATTTTCAGAGTGGTTTTTCATGCTTGGATCAGTCGGTCTGTTCATAGCAATTTGCATGACTACGCGAGGTATCTACAATGTAATGTCAGTCGTGCTGATTGCCGGTGACGTGAGTAATTCTCCAATTGTTTCAAAGTCCCCGTCGTTAGAACGATGCAAATACACAATATGTGAGCACAAACATCTCCGGTATTTTCCCTAGTATTGGGCCCGGCACCCGTTCCCTCTCCTCATGCGAACATTGTGCAGTGACTGTTCGAGCGCTCGCCACCAGTGCGGAATCATCGGAGGCAGCTCGTGCAGTCATCGCAGGCCGCTCCTACGGTCTGGAGGGGCCGCCCGCAGTGTAGTAACGGAACGCTCGCACGCCTTGAGCGGCTATCCTCCACTGCACAAGTAGCACCTCTCCACTGTGCGAGCGGACTATGACGTATATGACGATGACCGCGCTCCCGCGCTAGCGGTATGCGCTGGCAGGGTCGAATGTCTGAGTACCAGTGGAGGCTCCCGCCGCGAAACTTCGAAGTGACTTTCACCATTAACGAGTGTATCCTTCAGTCCGTCACTCGTATTTCGTCTGAGCGTCAACATTACCATTGTCTATCGTTTTCGTTGAGTGATGAAAAATGGAGGAAAGCAGACAGACCTTCAAGTACAGCTCTGCCAAAATCCGCACACTGCGAAACATTGTTGAAGTTGTTCGTATTGCCTGGAGTCAGAGATTTTCAAGGTGATCGTCCTCGGCAGTAATGTCTCGTCTGTAATGTCGTACAACGTCGAAATGCGATCATATCAGCTATGATTTCTTTGGAATGGCACTACAGAAGTTTTTTCCATCAACAGGCCTAGATTTAGGCGAACGGCGCCCCTCGAAACATGAGGCCTCATATTCTCACCCAAGCATCTTCTGGAACAGACTCGTTCTCTGCTCTTATCATCACCAATGTTGAGTGGATTTTGAAAAAAAAAACAACAAATGTCTCCGAAAACACGAGGCGATTTCTTTATCCCGCACAAAATCGTTATTAAAAGTTGTTTTTCTGGCTGTTTTGCTCCGGAATTGAGGGCTGAACCTGTGCACTTGGTCGCACTGAAAATCTACACTGGAAGTTTCCGACAAAATTTTTCTTAATTTCGCATGTCTCCAGGGTCTGCTTGCAACAGAAAAATAGAGCAAATCCAGCTCTATCAAGTAAGGACTAGATGGGCGGAAAACATGTCACTATTGCGGAGAAATGATCCACCAAACGTTGTACAATAATTTTGCCTCCTCCCTGTGTATGTTACTTCAAAATAAGAGGGTGAAAAATAATCAACCCAAACTGATGCTCGAGAGGACAGCACTTCTCCGTGTTTTGGAGACTGGTGAGAACCTGGAATATCAGAACATCAAGAATAGGTGAAAGCTCCTACTCAATTGTAGTTCAGTTCGACATCTTAAAGGTAGTGCCTAGTTGTATTTCGAGTCGACATCAAAAACAGCCAAAGGGGCTCGTACTCTACCAGAAATAGAGTAAGTACAGTGAAAAGTTCATGATTCAGTGGCGCAGTGCTGATGACGCCTCCGGGAAAAGGTCACTTTCTATTCAAATGTGACGATGGCTCCGAGAACGCATTCTTGGTCACTTTCTATTCAAATGTGACGATGGCTGCTCCGAGAACGCATTCTTTTCCGAAAATTCCAGGAGCGGCAGGAAGGGAGCCTATTGAGAATCTAATGAATACATGGATTGCAGCAAGAATTTTCTCACGAGCGGATTTGGACTTAGGAAAAAATATTAAGTTCCATCCGGACGGAGAAATCTTGCATTGACGTTGATGCTCTAAAATGTATTCTGAAGTAGTTCTTCGCTAGTCATCGCTGCATCGAGTGGACGGATTTCATGTTGATTACCAGCAAAATCACTCAACATAATGCAATCGAGGGAAGTTAATTTGATGGATCGTATGATCAAGCCTCGAACGAGATGGGATGGAAGGAGAAGCCGATATCATAGTAAGGACGTCGTTTGCGAAGGTCGTCAAACTACTGCAGGAATGAAAGACAACAGGACGTGGAATATCATCTGGCAACTGAATCCCACAATGGACAAGAATTTGTTCAGAAAACTCATGTTTATGTGCAAAAACCTCTTTGAGTAAGAAGGCTAAAACATCACCGCGTGGATAACGGAGATGAACGGTGATAACGGAGAAGAACGCAGCAGATTCGTATGAAATCCAAACAGTGGAAATGTTCGGAAGAAAATCTGACGCGTTTCAAGACGGGAAATCAAGTTCTTACTGATCTGAGTGAGAATTTCGTAGTAGTAAATTATTCTCGTTGAAGTCGGTTCACCTGAGCGTAGTGCTCAGATCTTTAGTAACTATGTAGTCGCCGGGTTAACTCGGCAAGCTTATGATGTCATTGAAGAGAGGGCAGTAGAGGCACAATTGCCAGGATTTATTCCAGAAAGATCTACCTCGGCATCAGGGGGGAGATGTCATGTAAACTGCCCGTTAAACGGAGGACATGTTGAGATGACTAAGTGGGTCCGCAAATCACGGAGTGATTAGGGGCGAAGGCGCGAAACGGGTTCCGATCTTTTTTTGGAGAGATCTTCCATCCCAAAATTTCCTCCTCTCTCCTCACAGTGGTCCGCCTCGACGCAGGAAATCATCACCCTCGCCCGCATCAGGAACTCTCCACAACCACTGTTTTATTTTTGTTTTGTTCCATTTGTCTGTTTCGTCAACTTGTTTGATAAATTCATTTTCTCACGGGCATTGTGGTTCAACGAGGGTCCGCTGCCCCATATCCTTTGATCGAAAGAGGTTTTGGCCTTACATAAACACTATTTCAGGACATTGTATTCTCTACAACATGTAGAACCACTAGTTTTTTTTTGTATTTAATGCATGTAGAACCAACCTCGTTTTTTTCTTGAAATTTTCAGATTTACATTATGCAGTGTGACCAAATGTTTTTTATATTTCGATTCCAGTGTTTTCTGAAGCTACCCGTTTTTGCTGCGATTGCCAAGATAGTGTTTACGTTGGCCTCATACAAAGATCCGTATCGACCAACTTACTGGAATGACAATGTGTGTATTTCTCAGCACGGCAAATATCAGTGCTCTTTATATAGCCTTTGTAAGTGATTAATATCCATTGATGAATTTAGAAATGTTTGATCCTCTGTGCTGACCTAAAAAGGGGTCGTGTGCTTCGAGATAAAGCATAAAGGATAAAGTAGTCACCATTGATCCATCCCATTTGTGGGATGCGCCACGCACTCGACTTAATTTAAGCATCGTAGAGGCATTGAATGCGTATGTGCCTTGTCCAATGATTGGGGGGAGCATCCGATGGACCGAATCAGTGCTCCATCGTCGCAGAATCCTCTGGTACCAAAGTACCGACCTCGGAGGGATGAATGGCTTGGTTGGCCAAGGGCGTCTCTAAGACCTTACCACTGGTACCGGCAAAGGCTTTGTCTCCACCTTCTCGACGGGCCAGGGGCTATTTCTCAGAGATTCCGGGATGGCGAGGCTGAACACGTTTCAACAGCAGTTACAACGCGAGTTGAAGGCTTATTTTTCGCCCCACGAGCTGCGTTCGCCACTGGAAGGCTGTGTTTCGGGGGCGA
>KN726443.1:27227-46155 GCA_000816745.1 Ancylostoma duodenale
TGAACTGGTTTGCATGTCTCAAACCTAAGATCGCAGCTCACTCTGGGCACAGGGCTGTGTTCGTACTGCAGACTTGGGTAAGTGGATGCTTACCCAAGCTTATCCAATAATAATAGTTATTGCACTGGGCCACGGTTTTACCCGGGCCTCAGCCGGCCTGACGAGTCTCGCTGGGCTCGCCTTGTCTCCGCTGAAGCGGAGACACGACTAAAATTTGATGCTCAACCAGCGGCTTATATACACCTCTCAGGAGTTATTCGAGATAGCGAGGACAAAGCCTTCACCGGCACCAGTGGGGATCAGGTCTTGGTTAAGGCGAACACTCCTATGAGGGACTGCATTTTGCATTGTGAACAACCAAATCATCCTTGATTGGCCAAATGCAATGTGTGGTCATCAACGAGACTGGGAAGCCCATCTAGCGCTTACAACAAAATATTATACCTTAAACCAATCATGAATGTATTACGTGGAATTGCATACTCAATGAGTTTCACTGTAGGAAAATGGCATTGCTGACCAGAAATTATACCGCTAGCATTCAGCGACTCACCGAAGCTTCCGTTCTCGTCAGGACATTTTCTTGAAACATTTTAAATGGGATCACTTCACGCACTGACCATGACTATGACATTCAGTTTGTGGGACTGCTATGTACAGACAATAATTAGTGGATAGCATTCTTCGAATAATCCAAGAAAACGTTGAATGGATAGGCCATGTCACATGTTGATCAAGCCCCTTTTTGCACGGTTCCGTATGCACGCTTTTAAGCATTCCTCTTCGCAGAATCTACAGAAGCTCTGATCAGAAGGACTGTTCCATGCGTTGATCACGAGTATGACACTTAATTTTTGTGTATAGTTTTGGAATATCTTATTCAGAGGCCCACCTATTATAGAGGTTGGCCCAAAACTATGCTAACAGAAACGAGCTCATACACGAAGGTATTTCAATTCAATTCGGATCAACCTGTTCACGTTATTGCCTGTCAATATAATTAGCCAGATTAGATTTTAAAACACTTTTCGTCAGGTGCGGAAAAACATTAAGATGCATTGCCTCAAAGACTGTTGCAAAATAGTACATAATATTGGGTTGATGAGAAAGTTCTGCAGCACTTTTTATTTCCATTTCTAAAACGCAAAAGCAGCTTGACATGTGGGATCTTCTGTCGGAATAAGGTAGTATGTTCTTGAAGTTTTTGAGGAAGGGCATAGGAGGGAAGCTCTATTAATATCCAAGTAATAATGCCTTCGGCCAGTCGAGTCCCACATCACTCCTTTGTCATTATGGTTCCCTGCAAGGACATCCTGAAGAAGCACCGACGCCAATATATGTGCTGCGCTTGAAGAGACCGTTATTTATCATTCGACCGCGCCTCGATGGTACTAAGGCTTCGATTCTGACGAAATGGTGCTTAAAAATCACACACAGTCTGGACGTGCGTCGACCGGTAATAACGACAATTTACGGGACAACCTGAGGACGAGGTCAGATCCAGACAACTGCAAGTTGGCGAAAACACTATATTGCGACTATGCGCCCATCATCAAGCATCCTCGCTTTCTCGGTTTTGGCAAAGTTCTCCGGACATGAATACCTCGTGTGTTGTACGATCTGATAAGACATGCCGCGTGAGCACCGAGGAGTCGCTGTCTCCTCGTCCACATGGGAAGGATATCCTAAAGGATATTGTAAGTGGGGATGGATGCTCCGTCCTGTACGCGAACAACGCACGGCAGCGCCAGTGGATTCCGTGTCCGGAATCACTTCCAAAACTTTCAAAAGCAGATTCGCTTAAAAAGAGTGTTTTTCCATGTTGTCGGTGGAGCCACAAGGAATGCTTTACTAAGATTTCCTAAGTAGTGGAAGCATAATGACGACGGAGCTCTGCGCTGCCCAACCCTAGAAGTTGGCAGTTGCCATCCTCAAGAACTGCACAAAACGGGAAAATGTTCATTTCCTGCAAGATGATGCTCACGCACACTTTGGAAACTCTGGTCGTGAGAAGACTCAGAATCTCGGTTCGGGATTTCTGTCACCCCTATCGTATTCGCCAGACTTGGTCTGTCGGGTGTCACCTTTTTCTGACCATAAGCAACCATCTGTGGAAAATGAGCCCTGGCAATCAACATGGACTCGAAAATGAGGTGTGCAAATTTTTCAATCCACAGCCTCCTGCGTTTTGGCAGTAAGGAACAGAGAAGCTGCCCAAAAGATGAGCAAAGTCACCACACAGTAATAGTAAATGTAGCATTGACTGAGATTTTGTTTTAATGAGGAAAAGTATTTCTAAATAATTCGTTGTGAGTATTGCAGAACTTTTTCATCAACCCAATACATTGCATCTACTTTGGGGATATTTGCAAGAATCAACTATCATTGCATTTAAATTGGGGGCATTTGCAAGAATCAGCCAATTTTTCACGCATACTTTTCTTCCAGCAAACTATTTCCAAGTTTACAGGTTTTTTCACTAGTATTTGCTTCTAAGTCACTGTTACTCCCAGTCGCTGTGTAAACCAGATTTGTGGACACCGTCAGCATTCCAGACAACGTCGAGTGATGAAACAACACTATGGCAGCAATGCGTAATAGTGTCGCAGTAAGGGTGAGCAATAACCACCCAGATTGTTCTTGCTCCTATGTGTGAATGCTGAAAGAAAAGAACTCGAGCTAGGAAGGCATGAAGAGCTCTGATGAAGGAGGAGCAGAACAGAACAAACCAATGATTCAAACGCTTAGCTCTACAAACGTTAACTTACATAGTATTGGGTTGGGGAATACGTTCGTGCGGGTTTTCCAGTTTGTTTTTTCAAGGTGGTCTAAGACTATCCCCAGCCTTCGCCAACAATCGTGACGATCGTAACTACAGCCTGCTGTCGTCGCGATCGCCACGACCGCCGGCGATAACTCAGGCAAGGCAATCGTGGGGGTTAATTGCAGGTAGAAATGGGTCCACCCCCAGTTGTACCTGGTGGTAGACCCTAAATCCCGGGGCACTTACCCCCCACATATCGCAGACGTCCCCCCACGTGCCCTGGCGGACGTTCCCCCACGTGCCCTCGCGGCTATCCCCGATCCCGCAAAGGAATGCCGCTTCTCCACACCTGTTTAGATGACAAAATTTGAGCAGATTACGTGTGCTTTTGAGCAGATTTCACTTATTTTTCACCGAAATATTTCCCCATTTCACTCAAAAAATGCACGTAAATCCACATAAAATGAACGAAATAATTAAGTGAAATCTGCTGGAATGTGCTCGAAGATCGCTGGATGTTCGCCGTTCTATTCTCGGGGACAGTCCAGGCGGTAACTCCACCGTGGGTTCACAACAGAAATACTGCTCATGGAAGTGCAAACATCTGCGTTTTGAGTATTTCACACACCCAAATCCAACTTCTGTTCCCAGACCTGAGCCGAAGACTTTCCTTAGTACACCCACCTGACGTGCGCCGTACATTAGGAGGGTGGATTTTCCCCAGTTCAACTTGGAATTGCGGCGGACTGCAGCACGTCTGGGGAATTCCGGCGGACTGCAGCACGTGGGGGGGGGGCATGATCAACACGTTCTTCTCAAGCAGAACGTCGATATCCGCTCCCCCAAGTCGAATAGTGGGCGGGGCGATGGGGGTCCTACCTGATCGTCGTCCCCCACAATTGTCTGAGTTGGAATAATTCAACGGCAGCACGTCTGGGGAATTGCGGCGGACTGCAGCACGTCGGGGGCACGACCAACACGTTCTTCTCAAGCAGAACGTCGATATCCGCTCTCCCAATTCGAAAAGTGGGGTGGGGAGGGGTCGGGGAGGGGGGGGGGGGCGATGGGGTCCTACCTGATCATCGCCCCCACAATTGTCTGAGAAAGTAAATGAGGAGACTTCACACATGAGAGAGATGATAACTGATGTGGTGTGACGATCGATGGGCATCGTCTCCACTATCGCTATCATTCACAACGCCAGTTCATTTTGGGCATATCTTCGGGCGATGAGTACGGGCGATGAGCTCTGTTTGGCAGCAATCCATAGCGATGTAACGTGGTGATCGATACGTGTCATTTTCACGATCCTTATCTCTTATATCATGGGTTCATTTTCATTCATTTTGAACTGGCGAAGTCTTGGGACACTTTAAAAGCAGTGTGTCACCTCGTTTTCCTATCTGAGCTTTTACCAGATTCTGAATCTCCTCGGCAAACTGAATCCAATGGCATACCTAAAATGTTACAAAAAGGTCTTTAAACCCGTCCTTTAAACGTTTTTCGGGACGGGATTTGCAATAGTTTGTCGAGCTGAGTGGACGCGTGGAGCCGTTGATCTCATTGATCGGACACGTCTAGACGTGTTAACCAACGCTGCAGACGTGGCGGGCAGCCAGCACTCTCACGGACCGCTCCGCTCATGTGGTCCGTGAACTGCACTTTCGGACCCTCCAAAAACGGGGTTTTCGTCGTTTTTATGAGCTTTGACGTACATCGTTGGAATCTCGAGTCTCGAGGTCTCGAGCCTGTTGGTATTTCCAACCCACGAAACGAGATGACACACTGCCTTTAAGCTTTGCTTGATTGGCTCTCACTGCCTATTTTGTAGCTCCTGTTTTGCTCTTGCATTATCACAATTGCGTTCCTCAATTCTCACTGCATCTTGACTTCTACCGCATGGAACTTGACCCTCCAACCCGACAGGACTGAACTCTTCGCCACTGCTTACAGCTCGACTCTGACGATGGATCAAATGTGGCTCAAATGTTCCCAAGTCCGGTCGTCTTTGAACCTCGGCATGGTGTATCAGTATGAATTACAATTTTGTAGCTGGCCAATAAAAAGGTGTCTCAAATGGTTGGGGATACCAGATACGTCTATAGCGAAACCTTTACTGCTGAAAGGACAAAACAGAAGTGATATGCACGCTTTTTTCAGGGCAATTCTAGTCTTGAAGTTGTCTCTCGTTCTGGATGCCACACTTGTGAGATATGGAGAAGATTTTTCACCAGGGTCACTCTACATGTAAGGAAGAATTACTACTGATGTTATCTCTAAGCAATTTATATGTTTAGATAACAGATTTTGTGCAAAACGCTAAAATGTTCGACATGAGGTGATCCTTCACATTGGGTATGCTCGATTTTCTGCTGAAATTTCACTAAAAGGACTAGCGAGAAACTCGGACGTGGGGAATTCCATCCTTGCCGACTATGCAGGTCCGGAGCAGTCATATGCCATGTAACGTACGCAGTGTGATTGATATTATTTGTAGGAAACAGTGGTTTCTATTTCCATGGAGAGTCGCACGAACTTATTCCCCAACCCAATAAATCCTCGTGTGAAAAATGGGTACACTCCTAACGATCTGCACAGCTCGCATATTGTGAACCCATAGAAGGACCTTAACTCATGTAGTAGATTTCATATTCGTGATCAACCTAGCATGTGCATGCTCGCCACCGCCGCCTATCCGGAACGAAAACAGAAGTACGCAGTGAACATACTGACCTACACAAAAGCTGATTTGTTATATCTAACATCTAACTGATACTCAACACTGTGAACGTGTGAATACACAATCTTCTTCCAGCTATGCCAATGTTGATTAGTGGATTAGTGGTTTCCCTATTGTGCTGTATGCTTGATATACCGCTTATTTTCTGCTTTTGGAAACTCCGTCACGACAACAGCAGTGCGCCATCCGCAAGGTTCTCTAGGATATTACTTATATCCAACAACTGACTGGTATTCAACACTGTGAGTTATTTCAGAAGTCGATATCCGTCTCGATCAACTATCCACATTCCGGAACATTATTGTACCAGCTGTAGTACTACTTCAAACACCGTTTATCCGGCCGATGCACTGCCAGTGAGGAACCCTCGTTCATCAACACCACCTTGTTGCCCACAAATGGGCCAATGCACAAATCACTTTCATTGTGATCCATTTTCAAGAGAACCACCACCACCTTATACCCCGTGAAGATTCCTTGAACACGTTAAAAATAAATTGTGCTAGCCTCGATGAAAACACTCAGTCAGCATTTGAGAACTTGTAACGCCTCTAATTCTGAAGTCGCTACTTCCGCCCATTCCTGTGGAGGGCAAGCAAAAGGGCGTTCCGGCCTTTTCTCACGATGGGTCGCAAAAATCCCGTGCTTGCTTAACGACAACACTCACGGAAATTTTCACTTCTGAAGTGAGCCATGTTACCGTGTAGCCGGCCGCTAGACAATCACAGCAGTAAGTAGAACACCAGGGAATGCCACCTACCTGGGAAAATGTGGCCGTGGACGATGATGTCAACGCGGTCGTGTTTGCATCCCGCAAGCACCGTAATTCGGTCGCGCATATGCGCTTGACGCTCGCGTGACGGGACCCGCGAACGTTGAGATGTTCACAATGAAGCGCATGGTAAACAACATGTTGTTTTCGTGGAATTCTCGCTTGTTTCACGCTATATCAACATTAAATATCAATTCTAGGTCCCTGACAAGTTTCCAGAAACGAAGATTTCCGTGAACGCTGCCTTTAAAGCCTTTTGCCTACAACTCTGTAATATCTGTAATATCAAAATATGTATAGACCAGTGTCTATGAGTGCCGCCGCGTTATGGAACAACCGAGGCAGAACCTCGGACTCGTGCGCCACGTTACCCTTGGCCACCTCAACTCTGAAAAAAAAATGCTGAGCCAGAGGGCAGCTTCGCGGCACTCTGCCTCGGACCCGGGCGCCACGTTACCCTTGGCCACTCAACTCTGAAAAAAAATGCTCTGAGCCAGAGGGCAGCTTCGCGGTGGAACGATATGTCTGGCGCTCTAGCCCCCTTATGGCGCTATATTTAATGGGTGAACGAGATTCTGGACCAACTTGAAGCGCTGATTTCGGTTATCTATGTGAAGTGCTCAAAAATGGTCACCAAACCGTTCTACCGGGTACCTCTGATAGTGGTTTGTGTCAGTTGTTCGTGTTTGGTGTATGTAACGAGCGCGTGCTACCGTGTCGAAAACCACGCAGCAACCGCAGTCCGTATGGGATTCGGGGACACCATTCATCTCCCACAGTCAATCACTTGCAATGGTTTTGACACATTTCACGTATATGGTTGTTTTCGTCAGCTCACGCAATTTCTTTTTGTACTTTATTCTCTGTACAAATCTCGAATACGATTTTTGAGATGAGGCACTGCCCTTAGGCACACATGATATCTCCAGATTCTGATCTGATGAAGGCACCATCGCAACTCAGAATCATCGCTGAGATAGTCATATGAAAAAATCTCCAGGAGCTGCTTATCACAACGGTGTTCGTGATTGCCGAAAGCCACGTTTTCGACCATTAACATTTGAGAAACTTGTGAGTGCAGCAGTCTACGTGGATTCCGCAGCATGTACTCCCTCGCTGGTCACACATGGAGCGATCCTTTCTATCCCGATAAAGAGTGAATGATGAGTTACATGAACTTCCTGAGAAATGCACTCCAGGAGAAATGCACTCGTCAATCACCCCATTCGCCCCTCCCTCTAGCTCCGCCCACAAGTTCCCGAAGGACCGGGCTCAAAAACATGGTTTTCAATAGTTTTGCACAAAATCACTTACACCACCTTGATAGGCATCTTCTGACGATTCTTTCCAAGTGGAGGGCTTGGAAACTATCTCAAGGAGGAACGATGCTTTCGAGGCTCGTGGGAGATGTGCGAGACATTTGATCATGGCGGGTGCCTGACAGTTCACCTAGTGATGACCATCCACAATCAAATCCTGATGTTATACAACTCTTCCTGGTCTTCGATGGTAGCTAATGCTATGGAAAATCTAAAAAGAATCGTACTTATTGTGGTAGTATGCACCACAACAGATTCAGATGATCCAAAATCAAAATTGTAGCATGGTATTTAAGAATCACTTCTCCTTTCCTTTACCTCCGGTCGTGGATAAAAGAAAAACAGGGAAATCCCAAGAAAATTCAAGAGATGTTGTGGCTTATTTGTTAGACTTTGTAGGCCTACATTGATGTGTAGAAGAATCAGCGTTCCATGGTTAACTAAGACTGATCAATATTGAGAAAAGTAGTTGTCCAAAATTAAAATGTCTCAGATGATTTCAATACTTTTATGCTATTGCCCTTACTATTAAAATGAAGAAAAACATATAATGCAAATACCTTAACAAAATAGTACCTATTATAAATCAACATTTTGCACTTCAAAGGTTTTTTTTTCAAATACTCATAAATTAAAAAAGAACATGTCAACAACGGCATAAAATGCTTGCAGATCTGGTATTGGATTAGAGAGTCAGATCAATCAAAAAAATAAAAGTGTTGATCTAATCACATTCGGGTACCCATGGTATATTCGGCTCGGCGATCTCCCTTGCAGTAAATCACACAGCGGTAGATAACAAATGCGCTGAAGGCGAGTAGCAACAGGAGAAGCACTACGCCGATTACGATCACTGCCCAGTGCGGAATTGGCCAATGCCAGCCTGTAATATTTTGAAAATAGTCGTGAAAATCCCATGAAGGCCGAAATTTCGTGGCATATTTTCTGCTGGGTAGAATCTCTTGCAAATCAAACGACCAACCACTGTTTAGATTAAGCGGTTCGCCCTTCAATAATGTCGTGTAGGAGTCGACCATATAGCGGATACCATTCAAATAATCTTCTTTTTCAAAATACGACTCTGAAAAATATAGCATGGGTTCACCCAGAAAATAGCCGTGTTAAATTTGGAATGAGGTGCAAGCAATTACAGATTACCCTGCTGCTATACTTCTAGAGCACGATAGCAGTTTCGCTTGTCGCGCTGGTTTAGGCACACATCGACTATGGGCTGCGCGCAGGGCACAGCACTAGGTGGTCAGTGTCGGTTGGGGAGTACTAAGTTCAGTCGGATTCCGAAATTGTCTACTAAGTACTTACATCCTAGCGTTCTTTCAGGAAAAGAAGGTAGCACTAAAAAAGTGACTTAAACTGCCATTAGCGAGGACGACAAATGATGTTACAGCAAGAAATGCGTACCATTTAGCGAAGACAGCCTAATCCATCTCAAATTCAAGCTAAATTACTGGAAAAACCGATCCCACTGCGGATCAGTTTGTCCCCGCCAGAACTCCATGAAACTTGTTATAGGACCTGTCAGATAGAGAACTTATCACTGGAGCGCGTTTTTTTTCGCAAACCCGGAACTTTTCCAGGAAATTTCTCTCGCTTGAAGAAGTGTTCCGATGCGCTGTCAACTCCAAGAAAAGCGCCTAGGGGGTATCAACTCTCCCCCAAAGTGGCATCTTTCGTTTTTGAGAAACCGTCTAAAAAAACCGTCATTAATGGTCAAAAAATGGTCAAAAACCACTTTTTGACCGTTAAAGACGGTTTTTTTTTTCAAAAACGAAGACGCTTTCTCAAAAACGAAGGGTGCCACTTCGGGGGATACTTGTTGGTGCAGTGCTCATCTCCAATCAAAATTCCAACATGATACGTCTCCTACAGGTTGAGCAACACCTGATTATCACTGGAGCGCACCAGAGTGCAGGGTAGGGATGGAGTAAATGAGTGAACAACAGTGATCTTCAGCCACGATTTTGATGATCCTCCAGACGTGCCTCTCTGAAATCTGCTTGTGTCTAACATCAGTAGACGGTTAGCGGTTGGCTACGCCCCGGGCATTGATGCTAAGCCCCCTGAATCTGCAGGACGCTACTAAGTCCTGGTGGTCAATGACCACCTTGTGCTGCGCCGTGGCTGCGCGTCGCTGGCGCTGTCGTCATCCACAAATCGATACGTACCAAAACCATTGCCGCAACGGTCGTAGCGAGCGAGCTGCTGTATTCCTCGAGAAGTATAGAGGCAGCGCAAGCCTGGTTATAAATAGAGCCAACCAACCCGCGTTGGAAGTGACCGCTGAGACCACGTCATCAGAAAGATATCGTTTAGTTACAGCTCCTAGTGAAGTCCAAGTCTGAAGTTTGATAAAAATTACTAATTAGGACAGGAAATGCGACTCCCTTTCATTTGTACTAATAATACTACGTGGAGGAAATTTCCAGAATGCAGAGAATAAATGCGATTTATTTTTTCCCTTCAAATGAATCGCGTTTTCCGGTATCCTTGGAGCTCTTGACCAAACAACGAGACTCTATGACTTGATTTCTCTCTGAGAAGGAAAACTGCTTTGGAGCTGAGAAAAAAAAACAGGAGATAGTGCGCGGCCATCGTACTTTTCCGACTTCTCATCTGCTCTGCTTTTAAGAAAAATTCCCTCTAGAATTTCTTCTTCTGAGTGAAAGGGTAAAAAAGAGAAGGAAAGCGTGAATAATTCACCACGTGATCGTCTGCAGATAAAAATATGAGCAAATCGTCATCGCACTGGCCACGGCTTTGACGTTGTCGTAGCGAGTCAGCGAATGTTTCGGCTGCAATTCGGACAGTGTCCTTATTCCTAAAAAAGTATGATTTCCACCCGGAAGCGTTGTGTTTCATTTTAGTGGCAGATATAGGAGGTTACCGCAAGTTAGTGCAAAGTGCAGGGGTTAGTTCTAGGTTAGTGCAAAATAATCACTTAGTACCACTTAAAAATACTGACTCAATGCACATCTGGTCTAAGGAAAGACCCGCAGCTTTTTCTCTGTCTGCCGACCTCTCATGCTCATATGAAAAGGAAAAATTTCATTTGGAAACGTTCCTTATCGAGGTGAGAAGGTAAAGGAAAGAGATGGTTAGAGGTCTACTACCCGTTTACTTACATCTAATACCCAGCCTCATGCTGGCGAATGACGGCGAGGACAAGAAGTGGTCCATTTTAGCATTCTCCGTAAGCAGTAACCTTGCAAGCCAATCAGGTTGCTCATTCAAAGGGATTCAAGCCTCGAAAGATTCTGAGATCAATTCTATGGGTATTCCGAAACTGTGAAGGACTTTTAACACTATTCGGACCAACTTGCTGAAGGACCGCTAATTTGAAAAGCGGTCAGCAGCAGAAAGCTAATCGACAAATAAGCACAATCAGGACTCCTTTTGGTGCGCTTCTTCTGATTTGATATGGCCTGGTTGTCTTTCCGGAAAGTTGTCTGCTTGCATCTAGTTGTCCACACTGCAGTATACTGGGTATTAGATTTCATTCGGGAGTTTTCGAGAAATTATCCAGAAATCTCTGGCAAAGCTGGCCGAATGAGTTGGATTAGGGATATCTATGGATTATCTCTGGATCATCGACAACTTGCGAAATTTCGCAGTCGTAATAACTTCAATACAGTAGCATGCGATAGTACTGAAGAAATTATGCTCTTTGCAGAAAGTTTATATTTTGACTGAATTGCTTGGATGATTATATTCCCCCTAAGATACAATTCCAAACTCTTCCTCGGTTGCCAGCATGAAAACTGAAAATCTAACTTACTGAATCGCACCCAGAACCATTTTCTTAACCACCGCGACAGATATAGTAAAACCATGTGGAGTATCGTCGCAACGGCCCGTGTCCATCGGAGAGCAGGTGCATTTTGTTTGTTCCCTCACCGGCAGAAGTGCTTCAGAGAGTTGGAGGTCCGAAAGAAGACTATATACTCAATCACATATATGTATCTGTATTTAAATAATGTATCACTCTATTATTCCAATACTATGATCTGTTGTTTTGCTGTTCCGTGTTATTCCTGTATTCAAATATGTGTACACAAATTAAACTGATATTTATAAATATACTTGGCCGCAGATGTTGGATCTCCTCTAAAAAAAGGACCCGGACCATCAGATCTTCAAAAATAAGGTGAGTTTCCAAGATCGGCTGTTAATAAATCTCGGCATGGCTTAAGTGAATTTCGTGTTGTTTTATGTTGAACCGAGATTATTAGTCAGTTTATTCAGAGCGGTCCACGTTTCGGAGCTATCTCCTTCTTCAGGGTCTCGTACGGCACGGATGGTGACTAGTGCCGTACAAGGCCCTGAAGAAGGAGATAGCTCCGAAACGTCGACCGCTCTGAATAAACTGACTGATAATCTCGCGTGCAGTTCAACATAAAACAACACGAAACAAGGTGAGTGATATTTTTGAGCTTAATTCATGAAGAATATGCATCCGAATATTTAAAAAGTGATGAGAATTTAAAAAAAATATAGAATTTTCATCTGTCTTATAAAGCATTTCGAAGATATCGGAGAGGAGATACCCCATCTTCAAAGAATGGGTTGGTGTATCTTGAAATGCTTCATAGAAAAAAAGTAACTTCATATTAAGATAAACTTGCGTTTTAGACTCTGTCTCAAGAATGTACAAGGCCCCGGTGAACTGTACTGTGAGTAGAATGTTTCCTTGTTTAAGGAAGTAGCAGCCCTCTCTATCTTGTGAAAGACTTATTCTGGTAATGAAAGTCTAATGCCGGACATGCCGTTTTTTTTTGGACTCGAGCCGGGGAGGGGTTGGCGGGTTAAAAAAAAACTGGGGCCTCCGCCAATATGGGGACGCGAACTGCAGAAATTCAGAAAAACATCTTGAATGACGAGTTCAGATTCAAATCCTTGGAACTTGTTTGGAGAAAACAGTAATATAAAAGCATCTTATAAGAGACTCTAGTAGAGTAGACTTGCAGTAGAGATCGCATGTTCCTTCGAATTCTTGGACGGGATTAGAAAGAAAGATTGAGGATCAATTGTGAAAAAGAATGATTAAATCGATGGAATCTGTGGATGCGCAGACAGCCACTGTGGTACCGCGCGGTCGGTGCGATGTGTGCGAGAAGGTTTAATCAAGTGGGGTCTCCTGTACTAAGAATTGTAGCCCAAGCAGAGCTTCTGTGGATATCGATGACATCTTCCTTAAAGTACTTGAGGTGTTGTTTTCCAAATTTTGGTGATAGGTTAGAAAAAAGTGTTATGAACAACTTACCAAGGACAGTAATTTTGAAACCATTGATACCTTCACTACTCCAATCACTTTTCGTTAACAAATTTATAATTTATGAAATTTTAAAAAAACGGCAGAACAGGGTTTGAAGCTTAGCAAATCCTGTGCTTTTAGAAGTACAAGAAAAAAAAATCGAATGAATTACAAAGTGAAAAGACAACTTACGATTAGCAGTGAGATTTCCTTTTCCCAAAACGGAACTCGGATCGCAAAGAAAACTCGCTTGAGTCATGCCACAGGCCACCGGTTGCTCTACAGAGTCCGGAAATGTTTCCGGAGTATAGTCATAGAAAGAAGCGACAAATCCGACGAGGACCTGAGTTGCCAAAACGAGGGTCCGCATGCGAGCACAGGGTTGAAATGGGATGCTCAAATGAGCAAATATAACCAGTGGTGATAAGACGCACAACGACACAGCCCACGCAACGCATGGAAGCGTGAGTAACACCAGCTGAGTCATCACGCTGAAGATCTTCTAGTCGTTTTGATCGACCTATGGCCACATAGTGATAATATAGGTAGTCGAGCTTCCAAATATACAGTAGCTGGCATTGTATGCTTATTCCGGCAAACTTTTTGTTCGCTGCTACCTCATACCACGGGTCCACGAACATTTTCGGGAAGACTCTAAGGCCCCTTTGAGACCAAAAAAAAAAGACATGCTTCCTCAACAAATGGCTGTATTCCCCGCTATCAACGTTCACTCCCGCCCCTTGCTATGACGGAGTTTCAGGGTAATATGCACCGACCTTTTTCTTGTTGAGAATTTCCCGGGAGCGTCCGTGAATCTGGGCAAAAGTATTTGATAAGTAATAAGTGTTTGGTAATTTGATTGCAAAACTTGCTTCGCATTACGTGCTCTTGATCTAAAGTCCTGTTATGGCTACCCTGCATTTTCTTCGTAACATCCTACGGATAATAATTGGGATAAGGCTTCAAACAATATATTTGTCGCAGTAAAGGCAAAAAAATTAGCAAAGTATTAGATATGTCGCATTCAGCAGGTAAAACAAATTATAATACATCCAACTAAGTGCATCTGTTTTGGATCCAAGGTTTTTTTTTTGCATCATTGCTGATCAGCTTAGCCGGTATCTAGTTTAAGTAGCTTCTAGGAGTAAACAAGTTGCGTTATCGCGTAACGTCGAAAATTGCTGAGTGTTGTAGATTTGAATAGTTTCGCGACCGTCTTAGTGAGGATTCGAGTGGTGAGGGATTTCAACTCTCCGTAGGATTTGTGCTGCATGTCTACCCTTTGAATAAAAACTGCATTTCTACCCTCGGAATAAAAAAAAAACAAGTTCCTGTATTTCTTACGCCTAGAACAGGTAGAACTTGAGTACAACGGAATCAGCTACGGACTGAATCCTTCACTAAAGCAGCATAAATGAATAACAAAAAGTGTACGTATATCCAGGAAGTTATCTTCATATTTCCCAGCGAGAGGGATACTTCCTTTCATTATCAAATTTCGAACTTTCGGAAAGTTAGAATGATAGGCTATATACTACGTACATATTTTTCGACAATTTCTTGGCATTCAATCAACTTCTTTCCATTTTATGCTGTTGATTTCTCTTTATGATGTTTTGTTCTTAAAGTGATAGGTTTGGAGGAGTCAATGACTTTATCCTGAATTACCTATCCTGTAGATTTCTTTCTTGCTGTATGTGTGGCAGTGTGGAAAAAGGCTGCATAGCACAAAAACATTACTAAAATGGGAAGATAAAGCGCTCACTTGCCATTGAGCTAACAAGGGAAGTGCAAGAGGTCAATTAACTCCGCTTGGAGGTGAAATTTACCCTGTCTTAACATCTTACATCAGCCGGTGTTGCAAGCGTTTACCTAACTTTGTGCCGGCACCTATGTATGTGCATGTACATACAGGGAACTCCAAACGGTCGCAGACAGGGGCGGGACCTCGGCGCCGCTCGCTTGGGCAGAGACACCACGTGGCTGGAGAGCAGAGAAACCAGAGCCACGTGGTGTCCCCTGCCCAAGCGAGCGGCGCCGAGGTCCCGCCACTGTCTGCGAGCGTTTGGAGTTCCCTGTACTGTCTTAGGTACATGAGAACTTTTACCACACATCTGTAAGAATCCATGCCTTGATCGATGAATGAGCAAGTGCTTAATGTGGAGAGCGTGGATGCATCATTTGAAAGATAGGTAATTCCATACCTATGGATTTGATTACGCATGGGTAGCAGCTGGGTGCAAGCAACGTCACGGAGAAGTTAACTTGTTGGCGAATGTCAGATTAAGCGTGATTTCAGTACGTTAACCAATTCATCGGGGGTAATCTCCGGGTCCCATGCAGAAGTAAAAATTCTTGGATTCCACTTGTGATCTAGACATCTTTGCAGCTTGTTATCTTCTTCTACTGAAACGAGGTCAAAAATATTCTACCTACATACTGTAGCACCTCACTGGGTGCAGATTAAAAATAGGAAAGTTTGATTTCGATCCGCACGGATAGCCTCGTACACTTCCTTTGTAAGCAGCCCACATTATCAAGATCTCACTTGAGTTAAGTGCTGCTGAACTCAGAAGAATCAGTAAAACAGCAGAATTGATAGATTTTTTTCTTAGGAGGAGATAAACAAATGCTTCCTTGCCGTGATACTTCGATTTCTGCCGAACATATGGCTTTGTCAGGAAATATTTCCAGCACCGAAAGGCACTACACATCTCTAATTCAATGCAAAGGTGCATACTCGACAAAGTTTTCATCAGCTAATATTAGGTTGGTCCGAAAGTTCTGCACCAAGATATTTTTTAGGATCTAGAAGTCCATAGACTTTGAATCAAAATGGCACTACTTGTGAACTATAGGATACACCTGGCTGCAGCCGTACAATAATCCCCAGACATCTTGAAGCACTGGGTTACAGAAAACTGATGACGGGTTGGATCCCCCACGAAGTGAGTGTCTCGCAAGAGTGAGTGTGTGTCAGTCTCTGCTGCTGCGCTCACACAGTAGGAACTTTCTCCGCCAACTCATCACTGGAGATGAGAGTTCGAGGCTGTGGGTTAACCATGCACAACAGCGAAGCTGGTCTCCGCGTCACGCACCAATCCAAAAGAGCCGAAAGGAGAGCTGCACAAACGAAGGTTTTTCTGTATTGTTAGTGGAATTCCGAGGGAATGCTGCATCGAGAACTGCTGACACCTAAGCCACCGTAAATGCCTAAGTCTTCTCTTTTCAACCACAGAAACTCGCAGACGCAGCTCGCCTGGAGCGGGGAAAAATTGACCATGTTGCTCTACTTCATGACAACGCCCGAGCTCCCGTGGCAAAATTTACCCGCCAGAAAATTGCCAAATTAAGTTAGGGAGTTCTACCACACCCTGCTTATTCTACTGACGTATCCTTGTAAGAATACCACTTGATCGGAGCCCTGACGGTGCATCCACGCGAAATAAAATTCGGTGATCGGACCAAACCGAAAATTGAAATTTGAAGGTTCTTGGACTCGCAGCTGCTAGAGTTCTTGACTTCTGGAGCTGAAGCTCTAGTAAAGCGTTGGCCATGCCTCATGGATCATGAAGGTAATTATTTTGTTGATTGATATCTATTCATAATGAAGTTGAGATCTTTTGAAAAAAGTATGAAATTAGGTGCAGAACTTTCGGACCAACCTAATAGTAGTAAACGCAGATGGGTGGGCAGGAAAGGGATTTGGAATAAAAACTGGGATCACCGCAGATTTGGGCACTCAAACCGCTGGTATTTCAGGAATGATATTACCAAAATCTAACTTAAAGGCAGTGTCTCACCTCAGGGACAAAGTTCATCAGTCGAACATGTGCGAGCCGCTGAGCACAAAGATGTACTTTAAGTTTCGTGAAGACGTCGAAAACCCCTTAAGTTACGAGTTTCTTTGGCCGAGAATTTCAAAATTCTCGGCCAGTGGACGAGAGGGTTCATTCCGTAGCTGAAGCTTGCGGAGGGTGCGGCATGTTTTCAACTTAGCAATGTTTGTTCATTCGATGATAGCTACTGCTGAGAAGTTCATTTTAATGGGGAACCTCAAGTTCCCAGCTTCGCTTTCGCTAGCTTCCTGGCAGGGAAACTCGTCCGCTCTAATATGGAATCTGGCTCTGAAAATAGGGTTTTTGACAGTTTTTTCGGGCTTCAAGCACATCTTTGGAATCAGCGCGTCGAGTAGGACCAGATTCCGTTGATATCTCGTTGCCCCTCATGAGGTGAGACACTGCCTTTAAAGTTTGATTCCTCCTGGACAGGTTCCAAAAAGTGATTAAGTAGTAAGGAATTTGATTAAGCTAGTACAAAATTCTAAATTCTACCGAGTATTTTTGAAAAATTCGTTTACCCATTTCCGCTCACCCTCCAACTCTCTCCATGCGTCTCTCATCATTGGCTGGAAATAATAATAATAACTGGTTGATGAATGGATAAATCTTGTCTGAAACAGCTGATATAACGGTAGAACTATCCGGACCGGCAACTTCAAAAATATATGCTTCGTTTCAGTGCTCTTCGGTGAGTTTTGCCGAATTTCTCAAACCTCAACAAGTTCTCGGAGAAATTCTAATCGATTACTCGCTATGGATCGACGGAAAACATGTTTATTCAAATGATTGGCAGGAACATTGAGAGTTCAGGCCTCAATGTTTGCTGTTATGCAAACACAGACAAGGTTCTAAGCATCACGGAACGCACGGCGTCGTTTTATGGGAGATAGACAAACAATCCAGACTCTCATGCTTCGATTTTGAACCAGAAATGTAGTCTAGAAGCAGGGAGCAGAATTGCGATCGCCATAACCTTTTTCACACGTCTTATAAGGAGGAAGCTTACAAAACACACTTTTGCTAGAAATGGGCTTTAAGTGTAGCGTATTCCGGCAGGCTTGCGGCTCTGAAAACCAGCTCTTCGAACTTCGAAGAATCAATTTTGGCCAAACCTTCCTTTTCAAAGCCACTCACAACGAAATCAGCTTTAATAAAAGCGTGTACTTGGCCTTTTCTGAATTCAATGCATGAACTGGAGGACATCCATTCAGATTGGTTCAACCGTAGAGCAAGCCTTCAGCAATTTCATTCCACTTATATGGTGAGAGTCGTCAAGATTTGGAACAACCTTCCCTCTTTAATTGTAGAATCATCGTCAGCGAAGACTTTCAGTGACAAGCTCCGAAAACATCTCAGAGAAAAGGGTTCTATTAAAGGCAGCACCCACGAAAAACTTTGTCACTCAGATTCTAGCGCGATCTTGGGTTTCTGAATATGAGGACCATGGATGAAGCGGTCAATTTTGTCAAAACTCATGCTAAAATGGTTTTCGGATGCTTTCAATTTGCTGCATTGTAGCAAGGTGGTCCAGTTACGCGGGTTGAGTAGATCAAGAAAGTCGATAACGGTGCCTTTGTTTTTATTGTCAACGGATTTCTTGGTGCAACTAGATACTCAACTCTAATTAATTTTACTCTAATTTTTCAGCTTTTCTGAGGGAGAAAAAAAAAGCTAACAATTCGAAATGGAATGCCCACTACAGAGACATACCTCAAGAAAAGGAACAAAATTTACGATTGAGTGAAAAGAGCTAACAAACAGAAATTCACACCATATTTGAAAATTCGATAGTTTTGGGAAAAAGAAGGGATCGTACGGTCTTATAACAACCGAAAGAGCGTAATTGAGGTAAGCAGATCATTACAATGTAAAAATTTTTGAAATGAGCATGGAAAACAAACGTTTTCTTTGGAACACTGATTGCCTGCGGCAGAAAACAGCTGATTCGTGTCGCACCACAACTCATCCGACGACACCCGGACACCAAGTCTCACTTGTTATATCCTGGGAATTCTGATGCTTTCGGCGTTGCAACTTGCGTAGAATTACTGAGACTATCGTCCAGACTCCGATAAATTCACAATTTCGGACATGGAAATTATCGTGGGTGCTGCCTTTAAATCTCAGCTCAGTTATCTTGCCTGGCTTTTCCATATAGCTCTTTTTCAGAGATCCAAGCTATTAGGTTGGTGCAAAAATAATGCGCGTTTTCATGCCTTTGT
>KN726444.1:0-16659 GCA_000816745.1 Ancylostoma duodenale
GGGGGCAGACCGAGAAGGAGTGGGAGAGGAAAGAGGGGGAACGAAAAAGGAGGGTTTCTGTAGAAAAGGGTCTGGCCAATTTTGAAAATGGGCTTTTTTCCAAAATTTATAGTGGATTAATGTAGTCCAAGATGAATATTTCGAAAAGCAGTGGTAAGAGGAAGAACTGGTAATGACAAGGTATTCTGTATAGGGCCTGCATGCATTATTGAGATTACCCAGGGTAAACATGTTGGCGATTGTGTTAATGGTGGTTAAATCTGTGTAATAATGGATCGTTTAACCTGGGCAATCTCAGATGTGAATAGGGCTCCAGGATGTCACGGCAGGCACAAAAAGAATCCTGGGCTTTTGCCGGTTCACCATGTCTTCCTTAAGTAATCTCAGATTTCTAATAGATGTTGCCTAAAAATCTTAACATCTGCCCTCAATCTGCCCTTAATATTTTTGATTTAGAAGCCAGAAAAACCAGCCAAAAACCAATTAAAACACATTCTCTGCCCCCTTAGCGATGGTTTTTGTGGATTCGGAGAATTGAGGGCATCGTAAATCGTCACGAAATGAGTAAGTACGTGCTATTCTAAAGATCCTAGAAAGTTGGACGAGTGTTGTTCTGCTGTCTATCGACAATGGTATTTGTTACCCAGCGAACATCTACCAAGACGGTTACTTTTATTGGAAAATGGGCAACTAATCTTCATTCATTGCACCTCTCACTCTCTCTTTATGATCGCTTTTGACTTAATTACTGTCATAAACGTTGTTCATGGCGCGTCCGAAGTTTTAGTGGCAGAGTTCCTGTAGACCATTCACGATTAACGACAAGTTTTCAGTTCGGTTCTTTTTGCTAAGGTTGTTTTGTCACAAAATATTATATATAAGTGAAGTGAATGCCTGCCCCTTTGCCATCGTTGCCCACCCCCTCCGCACGTCTACTTCTGTGGTTTGTCGTCGCATTTTCATTGAAAAACGTTTCTGCTCATTCCATGACACATGACTCGCGTCATTGCCAGAAGTTCATCAAGCGATCCTTCGCCAAATCACATCCTTGTTCTCGTTCCCTGGTAATACTCACCTTTCCTTGCACAGATGCATCATAATTACCCGTGGTAAAAGCACTGATCCGATGTTATTTCTTACCCGACACCCGTTGATATGTTTACAAATATGTGAGCAAGGGCCGCATGCATCATTGATATTACTCTGGGTAAACGCGTTAACCCAACAAACTTACCCACCGTTAGCAGGGTGTGTATACATTTATCGTGGGAAATTTCGCTGACGTATCCATAAATTGGATGCGCCATTGAGATTACCCAGGGTAAACTTGTTAGCAGCACTCAAACTTACCCATCATTGACACGATCGCTTACATGCTTACCCTGGGTAATCTCAGTGATGCATCGAGGCCCGGACCCATATTTATATCCTACTGCTACCCATGTGTATGAGATTACCTGCTCTACAAAAGATGCATGCGAGCTCTGCCTCACTTACCTCACCAAACCTGTGATGCTGCACTGCACCGCTGGGAGAAAAGGGGCGGAACCGCCATCTTGCGATTGGTGCGTTCGCATTGATCTACGCGCTCTTCAAAGTCAACTCTTCTTCTATTCACGCCCAAAGTTGTCTACGTGCAGTTTACATGCAAATATTGGGTGAACAGTGCACGAGTTCACGAATGTGGCAAGGTCTGCGGCAGGTAAATGCGCCTATCGTTGAGCACTGGAACCGGCACGTTCCCCGTTCACCATGCATCACACGTCGCGGAAGTAATTCATCGGCAACGATTTTCAAGGAACTGTCCTCTTCTTGTCCTTGCAACCATTGATGACTTAGCGATATAACCGCACAAAGACTTTTTTAAAGTAAGCTCGTAGTACAGCAATCTCCTTGTACTGTAACAGTATACTCATGTGTGTCTACGTTTATCTGTAATATGCACATATGTATATGTACATATGAGGTAAGTTGTCAAGTAAGTTCCCGAATTCTTTATGATTTGTTTGTATTCCTTCTCATTTGTGTGATTGGCCAAATGCTTATATTAGTAGCCCCTTAACAGTGTTTTCTTCCTTCAAAAGACCATCCACATCATTTTTCAGTAAACTTAATTTTAAAGTCGTTACGCGCAATCGGCGGAAAATTTTCTAGCACGCCCGGCGTGCGGCGCGTGTGCGGGCGCGGCCCTCTTGTGGAAGCGATCCCCCTTCCTCGCTCAGCTTTTCGGCGGCGCCCATACATGCCCCAAACGCTTGCTTTTAGATGTTTTTTTTGCTTGTTTTTGGCCTCGTGGAAGGCTGCTTGTCCCAGGTATCCTCTCCCTTGTAGGAAAAAGGACCCGGGGACGTGGTGGTTGATAACGGGGCCATTTGTTTAGTCCAGATTTCCCCGCGCATGCCCCAAATTGTCGATTTTATCGTTTTTTATGTATCCCCGGGTCCTCTTTCCTACAAGGAAGAGGCTACCCCGGACAAGCAGCCTTCCATGGGGCCAAAAACAAACAAAAATACATAAAAACAAGCATTTGGGGCATGCATGGAGAAAACGTGCAAAATATGAGGCATAAGGGGCCGTCCGGTCGATATCGGTCAGCCACAGGCCTCACGACCTCAAATAAACTCTAATTAAAGAAAAAAATGAAAGAAAAACACCCAACTGGGCCAAAAATCTGACGAACGGCGCCCTCGAACACCTGAGCGAGGACGGGGGACCGCGGCCACAAGAGGGCCGCGCCGCGCACGCGTCGCATGCTTTCTGCGCTTGCTTTGCTTGCTTTATTTTTCTTTCGCCTTGGTCCTCAGATAACTGGATAAGGCAAACGCAGCACAACCTGGCAAGCCACACCTCCAAGAAATGGAGGGCAGACACTGCTGCAAGCGGAAGAACTGCTGCATTCCGTCTGCTAAGAGCAGCAAACCCCGTGTTTTGGCTGCGTTTTTTGCCCGATGAACTGTGGTGCAGTTCAACCTGCGTTCTGCCCGCTCCTTGCCACGTGGCGACACGCCCCCTGGGAGGTGTATATAAGCCGCTGGTTGAGCATCAAAGTTTAGTCGTGTCTCCACTCCGGCGGAGATAAGGGGAGCCCTGCGAGGCGGAGACAAGGGGAGCCCTACTCAGGCCGGCTGAGGCCCGAGTAAAACCCCGGCCCAGTGCAATAGTTACCATTTTTGGATAAGCTTCGGTAAGCATCCACTTACCCAAGTCTGCAACACGAACACAGCCCTGTGCCCAGATTGAGCTGCGATCTTAGGTTTGAGACATGCAAACCAGTTTATCGCCCCCGAAACACAGCCTTCCAGGGGCGAACGCAGCCAGTGTGGCGACAAAATGAGCTTTCAACTCGCGGTGTAACTGCTGTTGAAACGTGTTCGGCCTGCGTTCGCCGTCCCAGAATCTCTGAGTCGAAAAAAAAGCATGTGATGTGGCTAGAACGTTTGGCCCTGTACAACGAGTACGTTACAGCTGACAGTAGCGCTCGCAGTTGGCTCAGGCTGCCCATACGACCCAGAAAAGAACGAGTGGGTGGAGTTCACTTACAGTGGGTGGGTTACTGCAGTCGTCCCTCATCTATATTCACCGCCCCAGCGGCAATCCTCCCTTTGCCTTACCCAAACTTTAAAATTAGAGAAAAATCGTGGAAACCGTTGTAGTTGTCCGATAATCGCAGCTGAATAGTTCATTGGAAGAATCAGAATGGTAGCACAAGCGAGTGAGTACGAAGTGAGGTGTATGGATACGAAGTACATACAGCGACAATAGTGGGGCTCGTATACTCCAAAAGGTGAAGTCCCAAAACACTTCAGGGTAGATCACAACAGATCTATAGTAGGTCAAACATTCTAGATCACCTCAAACACACAACAATCACAATCCTACAACACCTCCGCGTTTGAGTCATGAATACGTCTTCTTTGCTGGATTGACGCTGAGGCGGTGTGGAACACGCCGTTGCCGTGAGGAGCGTCGAAGAGGCGGCATCGGTAGGTCCGTTGCGTCTTCTGTCGTCGAGTCGTTTTCGGAGCCTGAGGAATCACATATCTTTTCAAATATCAATTACAAGTGGAAATTCAGCAGCTAATTTTTGACCACTAGATAGGCTGCTCGCTCAAATAACCTTTATTCTTAAGTATAACACCCGCTCTTAAATTTGTGCTTAACAGTTTGTCGGATTTTGGGATTTTAGAGAACCAGAATTCCTCTCCCTGGAAGGAACCCTATCTCTCACCTATGACCAATCATTCGACTGTCAGCTGAACTTCGGCTGACTTAGTCAGTCCAACTTTCGCGCCTGTTATCAAATGAGGTTCATCTTTCGGTAGAGGTTCCACACTTCATTTTGGGATTGAAACATTGCTCAGACGATTTCTCAGATTTTCAACCGATCCATTCAGCTCAGACGAGCTGAGCTTAGAAGGGGTTTGCTACGGGCTCGTATTCAATGGAGATAGAGATAATGCATGAGGATTTCATGGGATTATAGCTCCCTTTGACATTCGTGGGCTGTGCCACGCTGAAATCCTCTACAAGTGACCAGCCCTTTGTTAGCAAGCGCGTCGTCACTGCGCGAACACACGTGCAGTTGGGTTCACGGTTGCCACTCGAGTTTCATCGTAGATGGTCATGATTCCTCTTGCCCCTTCAACAATCTTGGTCCCCTGACAGTGTTTGCCACTTTTGGCATCTCAATTGAGCGTCGAGAATTTCTGGAGTGCCGTCTCTAAATGACTCATAAGCGCCCGCTAACTGATCACGTAGGCGAATGACCGAAGACGCCTTGCTAGATCAAAGTACTCGACTCATTCAGCGGGGAATAGGAATATACATAAGTGTCGTTTTATATTACAATTCACGAAATGATGCTTTCTTTAAATGACTCATAAGCGCCCGCTAACTAACTGATCACGTAGGCGAATGACTGAAGACACTTTGCTAGATCAAAGTACCCGACTCATTCAGCGAGGAATAGGAATATAAGTGTCGTTTTATATTACAATCTCGATTTCGTTGATTTTCTCCAAATCTTCCTCTGTAAGGGGTGTAGTTTTTGTCTTCATTGGAGTTTCCCCCATTAAGTCGACCTTTTCTCGCAGAGTTATCATACTTATTACCAGCACCTTCAAAAACCCCTGTATGCGAGATTTCCAGAGAGATCCGAGAGGAGGTTCACACCTGGAAAAAATCGATAGAATCAATAAAATCGATAATGTTACGCAAAATGAGTGTAGTATTCGTGATCAGCTCTCTCAACTACCCTTGTATGCAAGTTTTCGAACAAATTCATGACCCCCTGCTGAAGTACAATAGCTTTTGTATTGTATAATTTTGTCATATCATGTTTTTATATTTTGTTTGCTTAACTTATTACTTCAATAGTCCGGTTCTGCTTTGTGTCGAATAATTCCATTGACAACGAAGTGTCACCTTGTCTGTCCATTACCAGCCATCAATTCGTGGAACGTGATCAGCCTATTTTACTTTTCTTTCTTATGCGTCATTGTTGGCATCTTAAGATAATTGATTTTGTGGTGTCTGATTCCGTCTTGAAATCAGGTCTGCAGCACTGACCGCCTGTGTCAACCTTACTTTATCTGATTACTGTACCGTTTGTTAGTCTCACAAGGAGAGGATACTTGGTCGAATTGCCGATGTGTGTATGTTATCATTTGAAATTTGCCACGCTCATCTAAAATCTGTTGGCCAAACTTCTTGTGAGGTTCCTTATACTGATACTATACTATTACATCCATTTTTTTCTCGCATATTTACCACAAAGTGCTCATGCATAGTGAGCGAAGATGGAAATGAGCTTTTTTATATACTCGGGGAGCACTGCGCTGCTTACGCTGGACTTGTCGTCATTATAGAAAACCCCAGAATTCTCTTCCGATCCATAGGCGGATTGTGAGGCATTGTTCATATAAGGACCATTAAAACTACAGTCTGTCGCGACTGTGGACAGCTGAAATGAGCACTGACTAGCCTGCGTTTTCATTCTTGGATTACATACTATTGTAGGTTTCTTAAATGATTTCTTTATATAGGGACGAGGCGTTCGAGAGTGTGGGCCTTTTGTACTTTAGACTCCTTCAGTCTCTGCCCAAGGCGATATTGACGAGACGTAGACCTTGCCGACTTGACGAATAAGAGGATTTTTTAACAATCTTGGCCAAAAACAGCTGTAATAAATACTGTGGTACAAGGTCTCAAAGGTCTCAAGCCTTCTAACTGTTTTACCGTAGTCAGAAAATCCAGGCAAACTGAGCACTGAATGTGGAAATTGGCGCCAATGTAGGGTTATGTATCCCTTAAATAACAATAGTGAGGCATTCTCTCCAAGTTCTTGAGTCGCTTACAAAAATGTTGCATTTTTCGATATTCTTCCATAACCTCCAACCTTACTGTTCCCGAATTTTCACTTTCCAAGTTCCATAACACTCAAGTTGTAGTGCTCCCAGTAGTTGGATAGGTTTTGTGGTTTTGTTCCAGTACTGACTTCAACTTGGTTCTGAAATGGCAACCTTGTTGTGTATACAAATAAATATTTCTTTACAGAGAAATAACTTCTATGTGAGGTACAACACCTGTTTTTGGGACAATCTAAACAGTGAAGGCCTCCACGTTGTCGATCGGAAGTTATGGTCAAACGTTTTTGGGATGTATACCGTAGTATGAGAGAGGTACAGATAAGGCAATGACAATGCCAATAAATCGCACTGAAGTAGAAATATCACTGGAGGACAACAACAACTATATGTGGGGGCAACAACGACTAAGAGAAGCTGGAAGGCAATGATGCAGTCTTTTTCAATTTTTCACTAAAAAATTTGATTTTGAACTTTTTGTTAGGGAAATTTGATAGGGCTGTAAGTTGACCTATTTACTTTGGATACGCGGTAAATTAATACGAGCGAAGCGAGCATTAGAAGAGGTTTCAAAAGTGGGCGTCAGGCAGTCGGCCAGACTGGTATCTTATGAAGACGACTGGGAATGTTAGATTCTTTGCACCAGGTACTTTTCAAGAGGACAAAAAACAATTCATACTCTTCTTCGCGACGGTCTCAATTTGTACGCCGAAATTTGAGATCGTGTCAATAAGTGGGCTTAGTTTTCCCGTGGTCTCAACCCTTTCAAGTGTAATTTTGTTGAATCGGAAAGATTTCTGCAGAACAGAGCCAAGTTGCATAGTCAATGTTCTGGAGAAAATGACCAGCAAGTCTCATTCTTCAGACCATCCTTTTAACAGAAGCAGACATCCCTCGTACGCATATTTTTCTCCACTCCACCCATATGTGAATTCTGCAATGTGCAGAATAGAAAGAATAGAGAAGTCAATCCATGTACCAAATGCTTCGAACGAACGAATAACATATTAAGTATGTCAATGTATTTCCAGTGATGATGCTTATATCTTCCTATTTGTGAATTATTACATATTTTCATATGATCGCCAATGTATGAAGTAGCATGATATACAAGCAGACTCAGAACAAGCGCTTGCCTTTATAAACCCCCACATTTTTCATTCCGGGATCGAATAAAGCTCCCTGCAGCTGCTCCGTAAATACAACACCAATAAGTGAGGTAAGAAAAAAAGTTAGAATAATACTCTACCTCGGGGTACACAAGATTGGCCTTCGGAGAAGCTGATCTCAACATTGACAGTCATGGGACTCCCACGCAGAAGGGAGTCAGTCCATAAAAACGGATGCCCACTCACATAATATCGCTGGAATTTAAGAAGTAGTTGGTTGACCACATCAGAAGTTTTAAATAGGTCAAAGTAATGGTTATCATTTTTTCTGCCCTCTTCAGAAACGGCGAACCAAGCAAATACTGTCCGAACTTAGCGCAGTAGTCAACGGGTCAGACAATAAACTATGGTCTTTTGCTGGGAGGATATGATAAGATATCAACCATCTGTACAACTGTTTCCTAATTACATGACGTAGTCGTTGCCCCGATTGGCCTGAAGCTGGATATCATGCATACATTTGGTCCCTTAGGTGTAGCTGTCATGAGTGTCATTTTCCATATTTGCAGCACTTCACCATCTGACAGCAAACCATTGAATGCTATACAAAACTGATAGTATTGTATGGAAGCATATGCGTTTTAGAAAAACAAATTGCGGAATGCCATCATGATAAGTATGTATGGAAGGCAGCGGCGTACGCAGAGGGTGGGGTCGAGAATGAGTGGATGGATTTTTCGAAAATAATTCATAAAATGATCTAAGAATTGTATTAGCCTATTTTTAATTGTTTTCTTCTTATTATTATTTTGAAATTTTCATTGTTGGCCATTTAATCCTACTCTATATTATTCAGGAATTAGTCACTATACAGTAAAACTTATCTGTTTGTGTGTCTGTTGGTAATCGCTTATATCTCACGATCTAATGGACAAACACACATGAAACCTATATATACTGTTCGACTCAGAATTGTGCCCTCTCAGAGTCCTTTGCCGTTTTTGCCGAAGTCGATTTTATCGATTTTTGGCCCCCTATCCCCATCACTATATAGTACAGCTTCGCGCAGAGGGCAATGATTTTCTGCGAATTCAGTATTTTATTCGTGTGAAAAGATTGCTGGCCTAATCCCAGTTCCTTCTGTCATTGTCACGTACTGCCTAAGTTGTCCGCTCTTTTCTCTCCGAAAAAGGAGGCCGAAATTGGGCTTAATGCTTCAAGTCTCAGGTATCTCTCAATGGTCAGTACAGCGTTTTGAACGGGTCAAATGCCAAAGCTATCCAAACTGCTCCAGTTATCGAGGTTAGACCGACGCAGTACACCGCCGTGGCTCGGATAGCAGGAAGCAAGCACGTAGTGGGGGTCAGCGTGCAACGCCGCAAAGGCGTACACTGCGGACCTTGACATCTGAATTTCTATGTATTTCTATCTGAAAACAAGGCAACTATATAGGGGCACACGTGTGATACTGCGACACAACCAATGATCACATATAGGAAATAAGTGACAAGTGCTCCGGCGAACCTTGCAACTGTCTGCTTCAGCCACTTTTGCTGCAAACTGTAGGTACGTCAGTACCAAGGTTCCGCGAAGCGGCCAAGGGTGAGATACACCGAAGTCGAGTCGGAGCACTCGTAATTTAGTATTTTTATATCTCTATCCGGGTCTCAAAGTGGCGGAGACCCGTTCTCCGCTCCACCCCAGGTCGAGCATTTCTGCGCCTGCTACTGATGGGGGAGGTGGGGTGCTTCATTTTGTGCAACGTATCAAAAATCCCTCTATGACGAGCGATTATGTCGGGGAAATTGTCCAGTACGTGCATAATGCAGGAGGAAACGAGAAACAGTACTAAAATAGCTTACGATTCCTTCGAGAGAACGACAGTGGAGAATTTACTTGATGCTTGATGTTTCGTAACGTCATCCCAGAGAGGGCTGGCTGCCTGTCTCGCTCATGAAAACCTGGTTGATATTATGATTACGGTAATCAATGCATTAGAGCAACTGCAAGAAAGAAGAAGATTGAGACCATTAGAGCTAAAATATTGCAGAAGACAACTCCGATGACACTTCGATTCACATGGATTTTCTAGGGCAGGAGTGTATCTGCCAAGTAGTCTCCCTAACGTCACTCACTCGCCTTCTTAATCGCTCTGTTGCTGGGCTCACCGTATGGACTCCACTTTGCTCTTGCTATTATTCACGGTACACTTTTTGCGTACCGTAACTGGACTGTCTGCTTCCCTTATCTAGCTATCTCCTTCTGAGATGTGGTCAAGCCTTAACTGTTGTGTATTAATTCGAGAACTGTCTGAAGGCTTCTCACTACAATAGCTTGCTTGCATAGGTTCGCATCGTCTACCTTCCACCTTAGTCTTTTTTTTTCTTATTTCTATTTTGAATTTCCTCACCGTTCCCGTTTTGAGATGGTGAATGGTTCACTTCTGTTGTTTTACTTGTTAGAGTGTTTCTGTTGTGTATTCGTTATGGCGCACCTAAGAGTACATTCAAATGAATAAAGTAAATAAATAAGTAGCGATAGGGAGGGGGGAGGTCGAATAATTGCGATATATTAGGCCACCGATGATCGTACCCTTTTTGTATGTTAGTACGCTTTCTCAAGCCCTGCCTCATTTCTCTACTCAGAAGTTTTCATAAAAATTCCTGCCTAAATTTCTGTACTTATGTTGATTTAAAAGTATTATTACGTTATCATCTGATAACCGATAGAACGACTAAGAGTTAATGATCTCTCATACTGAACGATGCGAATTAACACTATCCTCCAGTACTGGACTCGTTTGGAAGCTTCCTAAGCAATGCATTTGACTTAGTCTAGCTCTGTCAAACTAGTCGAGCAGTGAATCACCAAACAAATACAGCCATTTTCTTTCCGAGATTCTAATATTTAGATAAATATACCCGGAGCTTTTTCCGTTGGGTAACTCTTCTTGTAATGGGGGAATACTCAGCACCCGTTACAGGAAACTTGCTGGCCTGGAGAAGTTCGTCGCTCTGCTCACCAAAGAGTTCTTTGATGTGACCAAAGATGTACAGTGTGTTTGCCAGCAATTCCCTTCGCCTACTTTTTCATTATTTTCAATTGTCAGAAACACCTAACGATCAGTCATTTTCTTGCATCTAAACCTCTTACCAACTTTCTTACAGATTGTTCCAGAAACTAACTTTCATATAGAATGTTCCAGAACCTTCGTTACCCCCTTTAAAAGACTCTTCTATTCTTGCAGAATTTTTCTTTCACCCACATGAGTATGCTCTCATTTCTGATTGTGAGATGTTACATGACCATCACCTTGTCGTCTTTCATCTTTTAACAGATGGGGTAAATCTCGTTCCCATTCACTAATCCCACTAGTGTGTTCGACTCAATAACATACCTCTGGTAATCTCAATTGCTCACGTTCCAGCAGTAATATAGTAAATGCCTTGCACGCGCTAACATTCTAACCCACATCAGTAACCTCGGCCTATACCACCATTATTATTGAGATAAAGCTGGCCTTCTCTTTCTCTTCGGGCTAGCGCGCAGCGCACAAGCCATCTGTAGTTCGAAGGTCACCGCACCGAGCACCCCAAGGCAAGTGGCTCACAGTGGGGACCACTGAATCACGGTAGGAGGCTTAGATCTTCTGAACTCGAGGTCACTCCGCTAGAACCCCTCCGTTCCCAACGAAGCTCGTCGGCTAGGTCATAATGAGGCGAAACTAGGTGGTTCATTTTCTTGCGATTGGGCCACTCGAAAGGGAAAGGTGACCAGTCACAGAAACAGTAATATTGATATTGACATGACAAAATCATAAATAACTAAAAAGCTTAAAAAGCATGCAAAACAGACTTCATATTTGTTATCAACGCACCAAGTGTACCTGCTAGCTGTTTCTTTGTAAATAAAGCACTAATCGGAGGCGGCTCAACGCAAAACGTGCAATGTCGCCAATGTGTTAAACATTTGTCTTGTAAACCAGTTCTTTGAACATACTGTCCAGTTATTTTTCTTCTGCTTCTTCTTTCTTTCTTATCCTGACAGGTTCGCCTTTTCTGTAAACTATCTGGCACTGCAGTGTTCTTCAGGTACCGCAGACCATGTATCTCGCCGTATTGCATGCGTTATGCATGTTAATTGTGGGCAGTTCGGCGTATAAGACTGTGCGGACTTACTACTTCAACGGAAAAGTCTACAAAGAAGTCAATGAACAGCCGTGGTTCCGCGTTGTTCACAGAACCCATACTCCAGTGCGTTTTTGCTGCACAATTAGCGAAACTTTTGATTTTCTGCGAATCGACTACTTTACCTTCAGATTCCAGCTCCAATGGTGAACGAGTCCGGTTTCGGCCAGCATGATCTTCCAGAAGATGACATATATGTGGAGCATGACTGGACGGAAGAGGAAAAGAAGTATCTGCCGTGTTTAGACTTGCTTTGTGTGTGTCCATACTACGGAGGTGAGAGGGTTTAGTGTTACAGTGTAGAGAGGTTAGAGTAGGATCGCGAAGATATACAACATTAGCCACTTTGGTCACTTAAAACCACATTGCTACCTCTCACTTCAACTAGCTAATTCCATTGAATTCGCCATTTACGAGGGGAGCCAATCGAAGACGAGATTGCGCTGCACCATCTGCGCTGCGCGGAAGACCAGCTGGGAGCTGTCACTGCCGGGCGTTACCTAGGTTGCCACTCTTGTGCGCAACAAGAGAAGTGCATGTGACACATACAAAGAAAATAGCCGTGGAAACTATGGGCAGAACGGCAATCCCCACAACGCACAATAATAACATTGTCCGGATAGTCTGCCATGTCGCATAGGTGGTGCGTAGTGGCCTCGTTTTCAGCTCTGCAATAACGATTGACGACAGTGTAGAATGCATCATAATTACAGCAAAGAATGTATTCAAATCGCCCAGAGCGAAAATATAACAGTTTCTAGAAACCGATAATGTAACAATATTTATCCCAAAATCACCATCAAAATTCAAAAATATCTTGGTTGGCATCGATACAGGCCTTTGGGAGCTTTGAGAAAGCATCCACAAGCATGTCGCGACGAGCTCGTTTCACTTCTTCTCGAGGGCTTTCTTCACAGAAACCGCAGAACGGTGAGGTTCCGAGCAGGCTTTTGCTTCTAAAGTCGACCAGACGCTGTAGTCCATCGGATTCAAATCCGGAGAGTTGGATGGCCACTCTTCAAAGCTGATGAAGTCGAGAAAGCTAGCCTTGCACAAGTTCTGCACCATTCTTGCCTTGTCAGCGATCGTGTGCTGGTAGGTCCAATGGTGGTTTCCAAAGTGAGCACTAGCCAATAACCTGTCCGTCATTCTGAGATCCAGATAGGTCTGGCTATTCACTTTCACTCCTTGAGGAACGAAACATAGCGGTGTTTCACCGTCGGCTGTTACACCAGCAAAAAGCATGACAGAAGCAGGATGAGAAGAGCAGAGCACAGTCACACGGGGGTTCGAGACAGCATAGACACGATCATTTTACGTGATCACTTTTTCAGACTTGAACAACTTCTCATCCGCAAAGAGGATCAAAGAATGACGTTGGCGTCCAAATCTTCTGGGCAGCTGCTTCGATTGCTCTTTTCTCCTGTTTTTCTGAGCATCAGTGATTTTTGGCACATAGTCTTATAGTAGGCCTTCAACCCCAGCTTGCGAAAGACTTCTCATTGAAATCCGCTTGATATCCATTTCTCGTGACATTCAGCGGACCAGGCGCACCGGTTCCTTGCGGATTCTTTCACCTACCATTCTGAGATTGCTCGTAGCGGTCACAGATACATGTCTTCCTCGTTCGATGGATCATCTTCGGTTTTTAAGTCCCTGTAAAGTGTAATGGACCTATAGATAACACTTTGATGTACTAAAAGACGCCGGAGAATCTCGTGTGCAGAAGAGCCTTGGCGATGAAGCTCAATAATTCAAGAGCGGTAGCAGGAGCGCTTCACAATCATAAAAATGAAGTAGTTTCATGCTTGAAAGGGATAAGCATGAACAAGCTAACAAAAAAAAAAGAAGAGCACAGGAAAAAAGCATAGGCTCCGAACTGGAGGTCAAATTGCCCGCGCACGTGCTTTCGCCACAATTTTGGCGCACCATGTATTAAGGAAGGTCCGCTATTGCGGCAATTGCACTTCCTTCCTCGCAAATTTTCGAGAACATTTCTGATTGGAGCGCAATTTTCAAGTTCCATATTTAGACGAATTTGAAGATTTTGTCATGTCATGTCAGAACGCGTCAGGTTGCAGGAAAAGTATCTGGGTCTAAGTGCGTGCTACCAAATGGCAAACTGCTACAGAAGGCGATACGTAAGGAAGCTCGGCAGCTCAGCGATAGCGAGCGATTCCAAATAGCGGTGGGTTTCTCATGAACAACTGTCACAAACTCGACATGTAAAAATTGGCCCACTACTGGGAAAAGCAGTAGCCAGCCCCATCTTTCATGTGTACGTATACTGCATGACTTGAGCACTTGGGCCACCGAACAATTACCAGTTTAACTTCCTTGCATATTGATGTATTGATCAATTTGTAGATCGCGTTCAACAAGATGAAGTCGGCTGGTCTTTACGATCGCATTGGTTTTGTGCATAAATATAGTGGACTCCACGAAGGACCAGGATTTTTCACTTGGCATAGGGAATATCTTAAAAGGTAAAAAATATCACAAATATCCTTGTTCTTCCAATCGATATCAATCAATAACAGATTCGAACTCGTCTTCCGACGATTCCTACCACCTGGAAGTCGACTTGGGCTCCCGTACTGGGATAGTACGATGGAGGTCTGCTTTAGCAGATTCATTCGGATCAATAGGTACTCTTTACATTGATCGTTCTTTAGTCCGAACTTCCTGATCCTCGCGAGTCGCTGTTCTTCTCGTCGTTATTCGTTGGAGCAGCTAACGCTACTGGACAAATAATAGATGGTCCTTTTTCTGACTGGAACATCATGGAGGTGGGTAGGCTCCGCCCAAAAAAATATTGATTTATTCGTGCACACTCAATATTTAAAGGGAACTCGTCGGATTGTTCGTTTCGTGCCGAATATGGAAAACGGTGAGGTGCTAAACAACGCCAGGATTGATGTCATTCTGGAACAGACAAAAATCCGAAACGTGCTGGCTCCGGCTCTACCGCTTGACGTAAGTGTTGCTGTTTGAGTTGAGAATACGAGTGAGTAAAGTCAGGTGGAGAGTGCAAGCGACAAAACCCGGGAGGGAGTATGAACGGTTCTTTCTCACTGATCTCACGAGTACAACCAAGTCAGTAAGAGGCGACAGAGACAATGGACCGGCTATTCCTAGCGATCATCAAGGATTCACATGTTAAGTGGGTGCAAGCGATATTGAGCGGGTACTAGCGGGTAGTCAAAGTCAGAATTGAGAGGCTATTATGAAAACTATGAAACTGGCAAATATTAATGAATGAATAGAAGATTGAAGGAAAAGCAATGCTAACTGCACTAGTTTCGGAAAAATGCTCGTTCAATCACATTTAGAGAAAAGCGACAAAAAGCGACAACGCGCGAGAGCAAACGAACCGAAAACGGAACTGTTCAGATTAATAGGCGAATGATTTTTCTTCCTGGGCGGCACAAAAGGGCACCGCCAACATATTACTCGTTTTCAGAAAAAAATGGTTTCTTAAGAGGCGAAAGTTAGTGAACAATAGAAAGCGAGAACAATTGTTTTACATTCGAGACGCGATTCATGGATCACGAAGGTAGAAAATTGATAGTCTCAACAACCAAAGTGCAATCATGATTTATAGGTAAAGAGAAACGTTTGGTATGCGGAACTGAGCGAGTGAAGAGCGTAAATGAAAACGATCGATTGTTCGCTTTGCGATGCAGGTGACAGTAAGCGAGTATAAACGGAGGACGAGGGTTAGGCTTTAGTGTGGCTTTACATCAGATCAAATGTCATTAAAGAGCACTTAATATTAGGACATGCAAATGGTCATAGTAAGATTTTCGACAGAAACGCGTGAAGGTGAGTATGAGCGCGAGTACGAGCGGGAACAATGCGGGAGCGACTCCGAGCGAATATAGAAGTTTTTGCCTTTTATTATATTATTACTTTTTAAGACATGCAAGATTATAATCCGTGACGATCGATTGCTATCATATTCACATGACTATGTTCACTTTTTCATTAATGGCGATATGCGTGAGACATACTCATCGACTAGCGAGGTAAGCGCAGTCATTTCGCGATCAATAGTACCGATCGATAACTGCTGATCAATTCCAGCCAATCTTTTTCTATCATCATCCGATGATCGATTACATTTGGGAGATGTGGCGACAACTGAGGCAGGTATGCGATCACCTCAGAAGGAATAATCAATAATGTGGTAGATATTGATCGGTCCGCGACATTTGGGACACTTTCCAGACGCGCCAAGATCGAGAGACACAGTGGCTACCCTCGTATCCTGACTGTTATCCACCCACACACTTCTTCAACGCTTCGCTAAAGGTAATGCAGCAGTCGGAGCTGTTCTTCGCCTCCAATCGATTATCGATTGATTCAGGAACTCGAGCCTTTAACACATAAGGATGCGATCTCCAATAAGTACACGGATAACATGTATGAGTACTCGAAGAGATCAACCTGTTCCGAGGCGAAATGGGACTGCGGATCGAAGTGAGTACTATGTATAGACATGTGGCGAGAGTGGCAGGAACTCCTCTGCGTCCCTAACCACGCTTGTTTTCAGGTACCTCTTCTGTCATAGGGTTGACGGCAACCCTCAGTGTGTAGCGAAGCTTCGAATAGGTGCAATTTGCCAAGGGTTTGAGGATACGCCAATCTGCTATGAAGGTCGTTGTGTGGATGGTCGTTGTGTTCGAAAAGACCTCGACGTTGGCCCGGATCCAAAGGACTTCATGTAGAGATTAAAATGATCCCCTAGTATAATACAGGAAACATGCAATTACGTAGTTCACCAGGACCAAATTATTGATTGATCAGTTCCTTTTTCTCACATTCGTCCCGAAATATTGCCGAATAGATACGAGTTCGCAATTACGGCCTGCCAAACTTTCTTCATTTGTTGAGAAACGACATTAGTTTAGGCAGCGTCAATCACGATTCTATCTCTCCGCGCCCTGACGTGCCGCACGTCCTAACACTGGCGCTATACTCCTCGAGGAGTATAGC
>KN726444.1:16796-29004 GCA_000816745.1 Ancylostoma duodenale
GCTATACTCCTCGAGGAGTATAGCGCCAGTGTAAGCGACGCGGCTGCGGCTGTCGAGCGTTGCCGCGTCGCCTAGTTGGTGCGGCGCGGCAGGCCATTAAAGCACTCGTTATTGACGCTCCCTGTAATCATACGGTATCTTCAAGCTGTGCAAATAGCAATTAATCTACTAGAAACCGGTAATTTCCCTGCATCTCTAGCCGTCAGAGCATATTGCATCTGATTCTCGCATATGAGGCTTAATATGTAGTCATTGTATTTCTTCCTTACTCATCTGACTTGCCTTCTCTGTAGGACTTCTCTTTTAGGTTTTCCCCCGGTGTCCCATATGTCCTGAACTAATCAATAATGCTAGCCTGTACCCTCTTGCCTATTAGCGCGATTCCATTGCTCAAATTGAGCAGATTTTTTGTATATAAGCGATAAAAATCAACCATGAGGAATGAAACTGTATAATTCAATTCTACGGAGACACTTTAAACCAATCGATAGCTATGTTTTGTATGCGCTGTCTAACTTTTATATGCACTATTACTCGTTCCTGACTTTTTGAGACATGACTACTCACTCGCCTTGGAATTGTCCCCTGCAGTTTGAACCAAGAACTTGCGCCCCAGATCCGAGAACCGTATTATATACTTCTTCGATCGATACGTATATTTCACACCGAAATCACCTTAGCCACCAAATTATTCAAGACCGGAGATTAGTTCACAACATCTGGGACATCAAAAGTCACTTTCTAGTCGCTATTCTGCTCCTGCTCACTTACTTTTTCAACTTCTTTTTCTTGTGAGTTTTTTCATCATGCACTACAACTCTTGTAAATGAACTAGAATTTATTCATAAATAAATTAATTCGCTCGTAACAAAGCTCAACAATTTCTGTGCAGTAAATTAAAGTTATTATTAAACTGTATCTAGCAAAAATACCTCACAGCACAATACAGCATTACTTTACCACGTATGATTCACGCTAGCGCAGTATAAGTACTCCGTTCCAGATACAAACACGAAAACACGACAAACATGCTCAAAAAACTGGCGGGGAAAATTTCCGAAATCAAATGAAGATTAATAATCCTATAAATTCTCCTCCGAGTCAACGATAAATGGAAGGAAAAGAAGCAGAAAGAAGAGTGGAGACCTGATTTAACATCGTAATAACAGCGAATCGCACACATTTCACACTCGCTTTCGTAGTTTGAGCATAGCACCTTCGAGCACATGCTGCGCTCGGCTGACCAGCTGAAAATTTAAAAATAAATTAGATTAAAATGCGATGCTTAAAGAAACAGAAGCAACAAAAAGTCTGCATCTGGGTAATTCAAATGGCATGGTGATAAAAGAAGCAGAAGCTTGTTGAAGACTTTTTCCAAAGCATTATTTTTTGTGCAACTTAAGAATTTCTAATTTTAACTATTTAATACTATTATCGACAGGTGAACCTGTAACTCACATGATAGAAAGCCGCCAGATAGGCGAAAACGCCTCCAGCAATGACCAGATCAAATACAGCCGGCTTCACCCGTTCGGCCATGAGGCGATCCGCAACTCCAGGCCAGATCTGCACCTCATGCATGGACACTGGTGACACTGTGACCTACAACAAATCAATAAAGTACCTGAATAAATCCATAAAGTACTTTTCTTACTTTCGCATAGTTCCCTACGGCGACTGCCAAGTTTGCAGCACACGCCACAGTGGCTGCTTCATCTGCGACCGGTCGCGGTCGTGTGGCGAACAGCCGAATCGTGTGAGCCAGTCGCTGGCGATCGACAGCATCGCGGGACAGCACAGAGGTATCAGCGGAGACTCGCGGATCTGTGGAATATCCTCCCTCGGGAAGCGATAGCATATGGCCAAGCACTGCTTCGGCGATGGTACTGAAACCAAACGTTTTCTCCTTCAAAACGATGAAAAGCAAGAAATGGTCATCTATGAAGGATGAAAATTCAACAAAACTTCAGAGACGTTGCACATTAACTCACCGAATATTCTGTTCCAGAGCCTCCAAACTCAGCTGACTGGGAGTATCGAGCATAGACTTCCTAATAGGGTCGTCATGAGTTGGTAAGCGAGAAAGTGTAACTGCCGGGAGACGCTTGATATTGAACCTAAAAGTATTAATAAGCAGGAGCAAGGCTCTATGCACTGAAAACCATGTGGTTATAGCCTTTCACATAGGTCATTTCAAGAAAAAAAAACATGCTAAGAAGAACTATTAAGTAGGTAGAACGGTCTTGTCTGAAGAAAGTAACAGCCTAATTCAGTGAGTTTAATTATTCTAAAAAAATTCGTTCGAGAAATTCCTTATAAATTGAAAAATTGATTACCAACCCAACAAAAATAATAGCAATCGAAGGAAGCGATATCATTTGAACAACCCCTAATGAGGGAGAAAAGGGTAAAAACAACTCCCGTATCTGTAGAAAAGAAAAACAAAACAAAAGACCAAACAACTCACTTTTCGTGTTCCCATGCTGAAGGTTGATTCATGCTGATTTTCTTGGTGACTAGCTCCACGCTTTGATTCGGCGCTGCAAGGCGAAGTCGACGAAGAAGTCGGTCTAAAATCGCACCAATAATCTTAACAACCAATCTTTTACAATGATTATATTTCGCAATAAATAACTGAAGAAAGCTGATTTCTCAGCATAAAATTCTTTTCGTCTGTCATCTTTATAACAGGCCCAAGATGTTCCTGACGGAAAATGCTGGAGAGCTGGGAAGGTAGCAGCTACCAGCACTTTGAAAAGTCTAAAGATCTGGCCTGGGCTCAGGTGTACTAACCAGCAGCAGATCCCTCAGCAGGTTGCTTCGAAGCGTGCATTCTTAACGGTCCTACTCCACCCAAAGCTTCAACACAAATCGCCATCTCAAGTCGATGATCATCTGGAAGCGACATTTTGAAGCAAGGAATGTATCGCCTCACTGCGAGTTCCACTTGGACAAGGTAAATTAATTATGCGAAATAATGAATTCTATCATGATAGTCATGCTCTCGGAACAACTAAATTGAAATCCGCACAATACATAAAGAATCTACAAGGGGTACAGCAATTTCTACCTGAATTATCACTTTGGAAATCCTCTATGAACTGCCTCGCTCCCTGGTAATTATATTTCCCAGCTGCGGTCCATACGAATACCTGAACAAAGAAGATTAGCATAATAAGAGCGAGTGATCGCACAAGTGCACTAGTAACAACAAAAACATAGGATTGGACGCAGAAACCCCAAAACAGCACATTTTTGTTATAAAAACCGATATCGATAGTAAACCATACCAGGTTGAAGGGCGGCCTAGTCGCTGGCTTCTCATAGAGCTTTCTGAATATGGCTAACAACTCGAGAAGCACTACTACTCCACTACCATTAGAATCAGCTCCTACGGCAGCACCCTAAACACATATAAAGGAGCTATAGAAACACAGACAGAAACATAATGGAGTACAGTAAACAAAGGACTCACAGGAAAAGCTGCATGTGAGTCATAATGAGCAACAAAGGCGATCGTTGGGGCAGAGCGTTCGCTACTGCTCAGGCGGCCCTTAAAATAAAGTTTGGAAGAAAATCCTCCCCATGAACCAGAAAAAAGATAGGGGAAAAAGACAAAATAACTTCCAAGGAATAGGATAAACATAGGGATTATGTAAGAAATGAGGAAATTAATCAAATAATCGTTGTAAAACATAACTGTTCCAAATGGTAAAACGTAAGAATATCAAAGGAGAACTGTCTCAATTATGTCATCCAGGATAGGACAAGTTCATATAGTTGCAAAAAAGGATAATTTCATGAAGACATAAAGATGAAACTCACAATAATGTTGTTCGGTTTGTATGTGAGGGCACTCGTCGAAGGTGAACCAGTTGAGGTGAACTAAATGCAGAAAAATTACAACTCTAGTGGATTCCAGCAAAATCAGTATAGAATTCCTCTGATATTCATGCAGAAACCCAAAAATTATAACCTAGAAATCTTCCTCTGCTCAAGTAACAAACAAAGATAAAAAAGAAAGGCTATACATGTGTGCTTTTTAGAAGAGCCGCCTCACCTGGAATGTATTAGCAGCAATGGAATTGATGAGCTGTTGAGTGGCAGACTTCGTGACACCGGATGAAGTCTGGACATCGCTGAGAATAGCGCTAGCCTCAGGCGATGAGTATATCACATAGACAGCCATATCTGTACGTGCAGTGGCTAGCCTACGCTCCAGTTCAGAGAACAGCTAAAAATACCGCGAACCATAAACATCAGAAAAGCATGGAAAGCTCAGTTTTATTACTGGTAAACAGTACCCGAGAGAAAGACGCAAAAGAAAACAGAAAACCACAGAAAATACATGGAAAACTTGGAACAGACCGTCTTATCAGCTGGTGACAGAGCATCCAAGTCTGATGGTATGATGACCAGCAACGCCCCGACACTGTTAGCCAGTAAATCGTCCAGATTTGTGTGACCAGTTAAGTCACGCCAGGACGTTACGACACACCTGCATAACAGAAATGAACCGACCAAGAAACGAATGGAAAATAAGTGTCCTGTTACCTCCTCAGCGCTTTAGAATTCAGTGAAACTGCCTCATACTGTACTCGGAAAGTCTTGCTGCCGATAACATTCCCATTGAGCTCGTACTGTTGCAGCCGAAATGCTTGGAATTCAAGTTCCACTTTGTCACCCAACTGCTGGCTTCCATTTACCTTAATAAAGCGTATGAAGATGAAGCAGCTATTTCAAGTTAGGAAGCGCGATGCCCCAAGCATCCAACTATAATATGTCGTGTTTTCAATGAACCTATTTCCAAAGTTCTTAAGATTTTGGAGTTCTAGTGAACAAAGTTCATCGAATTTTAGTCTTTTTTCAAAGATGGTCTTGCCATTTTCCGCTAATTATATGCCATGTAAACTGCCGGTTTCCTGCTGTCGTGCAACTTCTAGATAACCACAAAATCTCGCTCGAACTCAGGGTAAATTCAATGGTTTCTACTTTTGTTCCCAGCAAATTTGGTAGTTTTGGCTCAAAATTCGGGTGAGTTCTGGTCATTTACTGTCATATTCTTCCGGACCTTAGTCAGGAACTGCCGGTAGAGAAATCGCAACCGTTAAAAGGAAAATATGAGCCCAATTTTACCCAGATTGGCCAGAAATTCGCGGAAGTATACACAAACATTGACCAAAGGTGATGAGATCATCGAACTGAATGAATCAAAAAGTAAGCCTTATTCTAGTCAAACAAAGGCTCGTTTTGCGCAAAAATTGATCCCGTAAGTGTGTAACATCTCGTAGCAGTAAAGGACTACACAAAACCAGAACGAAGCCCCACAAAACCAGCAAAAAAGTTTAAAAACTTGGTAACAACCATCAAACGACAAATTCAAGAACTTACCACACAGAAAGTCAGTAAAACTGAGATATATACGATGAAGAATGGATTCCGAATGGCTTCCAATAGCTCCTCCATGATTATTACCTGAAAAACAGCACTTATTACAGCTCTCCTATATTTTAAAGACTTCGAAAACAAATGAAATCCCGGAAAAGAGATAAGGTATCAATATAAGACCAGAATCCAACTCCACAGCTTGAATTAGAGAAAATTTTGCACATAAAAATTGAAAAATTACAGTACTCGGACTAGCGATCTTCGAGCTGGCGCTCTGCCAATGCGATCGCTTCGAGACCCGAACGACGGTGGGCGAGCGCGGCAAACCCGCCCCGTTCGAAATTCCCCGCATTCCGCCGGCCGCTGGATTGTGTGTGTTGTGTTTGTGTTCATTTCCAGATTAGTGTTTTCTTTTCCTTTGTTTTTTCCCTTCTCTGTTTGTAAAGAAACCCAACGTTGATGAGGGTCTTTGCATTCCTCCCATGAGAGTCCCAGGATTCTGGATTTATCCCTCAGAAGTCTTGCGAAAGACAGTAATGGGAAGTGTCTTGCCATCGGATCGGTTTTCATCAGAAATTTTCAGAGTAATATAGGGGAATGGAAAGAATCATGGGCACTATTCCACTTGTTCTGCTCCAAAATCTCAAAACCAAAAATTTCTGTGAAACTTGGTCTGGAGTGGTTATTTGACATGCTGGTCACGAATATCATACTCATTTTGTGCCGTAACCCCATCTGGATAGGGTTACCGTAGGGTTAGGGTAAGTAATGTATCTCACAGAATTACCTGATTTTCTGTCTAAGGGAGTTATTTGACATGCTGATTACGAATATCACACTGATTTTGCAAGTTGAAAGCGATTTGAGATTTTCCCATAGACTGTGTTTGCCCTAACAGTGCCTTAACCCTACCCAGATGGGGTTACGCACAAAACGAGTATGATATTCGTGATCAGCATGTCAAATAACCCCTCTAGGCGATGCTTCAGAGAAATTTTTGATCTTGAGATTTTTGGGCAGAACAGGTGGAATAGTGCCGAATCATATTGGGGAATAGAACGGCTCAGATAATCGTGCAGCGCGAACGCAGCTGGAACGCGGGAATGGTTTCATGGCTGGTATATAACTGTTTCCCAATTGATGCCATCCTCCCCTTAACTGCTGCTATCCCCCAACAGTTGCTGCGAAAGGGACGAAAGCTTGAGCAGCAGTCGAGAGAAGGATGGCAGTAACTGGGAACAGAACTGCTGTGGTTTCTTCCCGAACCAACAAGATGAAAAGTTCCGGAGGGGTTAGAGGCCAGTCTTACCGTATATTTTAGGCGTCGGATTAAATGTGTGTCGCGTGCAACTACACAAGAGGAACTCAACTAGGCAAGCGGAACCTACCGAGACGCCAAATCGCTAATCTATGCGATTTCTCGACTTTGTGCATCTGATCTTACAATACATATAAAATTGCAGCTATTTTGACACCTGCAAAACACGACTTTCGAATGCAGGATGGCCTAATGCAGGCTTGCGTAATGCTCATTTTAACGCTCACCATTGCAGATCTGCTTCGAGAATGAGGTGGGCCTTCTATATATAATATGTATAAATATGACCAAGTTCGTTTTATAATTAGAGAAGTGCATTGCACTTTAGCCTCAGTCGTAGTGGGATCAATACAACGGTTCACAGTGACAATAGAACAAAAAAATGTTTAATCAGAAATGATACTGAAAAGCACTCATCCAAAGTAAAAACAGCTGAGTGGTGACCTAGTTCAAGCTTCAAAGCCCTCCAGACACAGCGCACACGCACTGCTAAGTGCGCATTTCTGCCGAGTTCATAAACTGTACCATGTCCGCGGAAAACATGTCAGAATCCTGTTTCATCTTGCGAAGGGTGACTTCTGCATTCGAAATTTGTATCTTTCATATGTTCCAATTTGGTAACACCATATGTATATTCTACACGCGAATGACGTAACGGTTTGAAATTTCTCCTAGAAATGCGTTGGTTCTTGTTTCTCACTTATTTTACAAGCGTCAAAGTCAAAGTAGCTGAGATCTCATAAGTATCGTAAAAGTAGGTGCACAAAGTCGAGAAATTGCATTGATTAGTGATTTTGCGTCTTGGTAGGTCATGTCCGTCTGGTAGAGTGTCTATTGTGTAGCTGCACGCGACACACATCTCATTCGACGCCCAAAATATACGGTAAGACTGGCCTCTAACCCCTCCGGAACTTTTCATCTTGTCCCGAACCATTACTCCGTTCGGGCTGCGATCGTGCTGCACAGTTATCAGAGTGCGAAGTACCTTATCATCGGATCGCTTCTCTTAAGGAATTTCCAGAATAATATAGAGAAGTGAAGAGAATAATGTGGGAGAATGAGGTGGTTAGGTGCTAGTATTGGCAGGGAAATCATAGTGGCAGTGGCGTCAGACCTAGACTAACTAACGTATGGTACAAAGGGGATACAATGGCACTATTCCACATTAGGGGATGCAAAATTTTCAAATAAAAGTTTCTCCGAGACTTGGTATTGGGGGGGGGGGGCTATTTGAACACTAATATCTTATTCATTCTGAACCGTAACCCCGTTTTAGTATGGTTACGGTAGGTGTACCGTAGAAACGGTATTTCACAGAATCCTCTCAAATCTCATATAGAGTGTGTTCTAGGCGCTGATCAGATTATTAACATTTTGCACTCCACCTCCGTTTTCTACCTGAATTCGGCATTTTCTCTCAATTCTCTACCGTATACCTAGTTTAACTCTACAAAAGTGTGGTTGCGGTACAAAACGGATACAACGTTCGTACTCAGCACTTCAAATAACCTCCGTACTAAGTTTCAGCGGAAAAAAAATTCTGAAAAATTTGGGGCCAATAATGTGGAATAGTGCCAACATGTCTTTGAAAGGCTCAGTGACACCGACTTTAAAAATTGCTCATTTTTCGATTTCGAGTAACAGTTAGTGTGAAGAATTAGGGAAAATCCAAGCAATGGAACAAGCTGTTTTGAGCGCTGGCTTGGTCCATTCACCGGAGCATTAATATTTGTTGTTGCTGTCTTTGTTTTTAAAATCGCAAAGATCCCATCACTCTCTCTTTTGTGATAGGGCCCATCCGCCGACTGTTTTGTACCATTGTGATTCCCTGCAGTACCTGCTGATATTTCTGATTTCCAGGTACACAGCCATGGTGGATGGCAGTGACGGCAGCATGGAGGAGAAGGTGATAAATGAGGAGTACAAGATTTGGAAGAAAAACACACCGTTTCTCTATGATATGGTGATGACACACGCCTTGGAATGGCCAAGTCTTACCGTGCAATGGCTCCCAGATATACAAAAGGTAAGTGGTCCTTCGCCAGTTGAAGTTTAGAAATCAAAGCAAGAAGATCTCTCCACTAACTGTGGTACCGTTTGCCAAGCAAGTCTTGGTGGTAGTTTTGGTCTACCTTTTTCCAAATTAGGGGTGACAATACGATAGCCACCTAGTAGCGCGACACTTATAACAGTGCTTAGGTCATGTGCTACTAAAGAAAACCAGTAAAATTTGCCCATAACTCATTGTCAGCCAATTATACATTAATCAAAACACCAGTTTTGGGTAATTATACTATACAAAAGTAAAAGCGAAGTAAACTGTGCTAAAACTAAGCTCACAACTGCAATTAAAGCCAAGTTTTCAGGCAGAGAATGGAGACTACACTACTCAACGCTTGATCCTCGGAACTCATACCTCAGATGAACAGAATCACCTATTAATCAGCAAAATCCAGCTACCAACAGATGATGCTCAGTTTGACGCATCCCGATACGATACGGAGAAGGGAGGTTAGTGAACAATTTTAATTTCTAGGAGATCGTCGCTGGAACCTCTTGAATTATAGAGTTCGGCGGTTTCGGAGCAATTACTGGAAAGGTCGAGACAGAGATCAAGATCAACCACGATGGGGAAGTCAACCGAGCTCGCTACATGCCTCAAAATCCTGTGATTATTGCGACGAAATCGCCTAGCGCTGAGGTCTGCCAGATGCTCAACAACTTGATTCTTTAGTTTCTTTTATTGCTATTTCTAGGTGTTTGTGTTCGACTACACGAAGCATTCCTCCGTTCCCAAAGACAACCAATGCAAGCCACAGCTGCGACTCCGTGGTCATACTAAGGAAGGTTACGGTCTGTCATGGAATCCAAACAAGCAGGGTCACATTCTTTCGGCTTCTGACGACATGACGGTGGGTCTATAAGCAATTTCTTTTAATCATGTTTGGCTCAAAGGTATGTTTTATTACAGGTTTGCCTATGGGATGTTCAAGCAAATGAGATCAGTGCTGGATATTTGGACGCGAAGACAATTTTCAAGGGCCATACAGCTGTGAGTACTTGAATAAGCTCCGAATTTTTCCTTGACAGAGGTCGAGGATTCTCTCCTCAAGCAAATAATGCATGTAGAAACTTGCCGAATTGCCCCTGCAGATATCTGCTTATCAGTTACTGGGGAAGTATCCTCACCTCTCAAATTTGAGATTTTTCCCGGTGTTATTTACATCCACCATTCCATCTAAACTGTGGAAATCATGTTGCAACTAATGCGTTAATTTTTTTCGCTTCTTTCATTATCATTTTCTTCAGAATACTCAAGGTTGATTTTCTCTTAATTATCGATTTTGCATGTAGGTGGTCGAAGACGTGGCTTGGCATGTGCTCCATGAAGCAGTCTTTGGATCTGTTGGCGACGATCACAAACTAATGATTTGGGACATTCGCGGAAGCCAACCGGCCCATACTGTTGATGCCCATTCTGCAGAGGTCAACTGCTTGTCATTCAATCCATACTCAGAGTTCATCCTGGCTACTGGAAGTGCTGACAAGGTGAGCTAATCAGATTAGAGCGTTAGATGCGTGCGAAGTTTACACTGTGTTTGACGTTTTTTTTTTTTTGGGATTGTAGGAGTTTGACAAGGAATCTTCAGAGAATTTATTTGTTCGATTTTATCTCCAGTGGTTTTCTAAACTGAATATTACATTTAAAAAAAAACATGAACTTTGCGTTTTTCATATTACTCTCTCTTCACGATCTTAAATCTGACCAAATCTCCATGTGCTTCTCCTAACTTACGTCCGCTTAAAGATTGCTCATGAAGATATTTTGTTATGCATTTACTTAAGTAAAGAAGGAACTTCCATGCTAATTGACTTTATTTAGACCGTTGCACTGTGGGATTTGCGAAACATGAAACTCAAACTACACTCCTTCGAATCGCACAAGGACGAGATCTTCCAAGTGCAGTGGAGCCCCCATAACGAGACCATCCTGGCCAGCAGTGGAACCGACAGGTTTGCAGTTGTCTTTGCTCTGCACAATTTCTGTTATTATATTATCTTCATGAAGAGGAACCTTTTGAGTTGTATTCCAATATGAGTCGTTTTAGGAGACTTCATGTATGGGATTTGTCAAAGATTGGCGAGGAACAGATCCCTGAAGATGCTGAGGTTGGATTTTCTTGCTGTTTTCGATTTATTTAGCATCCCGACTATTCTTTGATTTAACAAAGTCTGAAATCTTGTTCAGGATGGTCCACCAGAACTGCTTTTCATTCATGGCGGTCACACGGCGAAAATTAGCGACTTCTCATGGAATCCCAACGAGCCATGGGTTGTTTGTAGCGTTTCAGAAGATAACATTATGCAGGTATGTTTTAGCCTTGTTTTCTCTCGGAGAACTTGAGATGTCGTACCCTTGTCGCAGTTGTGGACAGTAGGTAGTTGATTCGGGTTCTGAGTTCGATGTCTTTTTTTTTCTTAGATGTGCATATGGTTACATCTGTTGGTAATCCAGAAATATTTTCAGGTTTGGCAAATGGCTGACAATATATACAATGAAGGAGAGGAGGAAACACCTGCTGAGCAACTGGAACGATAACTTCTTCTCATTCTTTGTATTTTTCATGTTTTTTCTTCCTGAAGTCCATCTGTATTCTCTCGTTCTCAACAATGTTCCGGTCATGCTATTTATGGTGTAATTTGACAGTACGATAACTTTTTGTGAAATTTACGGATACGTTTACAAGCATCTCACAAGTTCATAAGTTTTGGTGAAAAGTAAGGTTTAACTCAATAAGAACATTGAATGATTACCATGTTTGTGGATAGTTGTAGCATAAACATACTCACCTCTTAGTATTGTTGACATGTGCTATTGAGAAACGATAGGTGAAGGTTCAAAAATCCTTTGCTACATGTATCATTGAAGAATATTCGACTAGAAGTTGAAATTAGCAGTAAGAGAGAGTTATGATAACCTAAAAAAAAGTCGATGCGTCCCACCAAAATTCCATGAAATTTCCGTGTTTTCTGGATAGGGCGAGGATGGGGACGTGATTTGTTCGCAAGGATATCGCGGCTACAAAGCCAGGAACAGTCGCTACCTGTCAGGGATTCTCTTACTTCCTATTTTGCAATGAGCATTGAGGCATCAACTTTTCCACGCTGCAAGAATGACTAGCGCCATTGTTATCCCACTTTTTCTGGTCCCCAAGTGTTGGCCAGAAATTTGACCAGGTGGGCTGTGCCACCATCACACAGCGTTTTATTCCACTGAATAGTGAATCTGGGTTAAATTAGCAGTGGTCAACTGACGTGCTCTACCACATTTGCTTGACCCGGTTCCTCTCGTTGATCAGTACCGACCTTCCTCAGGAAAGAAAAATTCCAATGTCTACGTATATGATCGCTCAGCTACTCTTTTCTATATATTTCTATTCTGCTACATTTATGGTATCTTAATCATTAGTAGTTGTATCCTACTATAGGGTTAGTTTCTAA
>KN726445.1:9539-38241 GCA_000816745.1 Ancylostoma duodenale
GTACTTGCTCAGCATACCCACTTCGTCTTCAGCCCTCTCACAACCTACCTTTAATCCCGTTGACCATGCAGTCTAGTGTTTCTGAAAGAGAATGTCCTGCTGTGGTTTATATCACAACTGCCTCCATGCGGACATCCTTTGAACGGCATCCAGGGAGAAAGTTTGGACGATGCACAAATGTCCAGAGGTAAATCCACTTTGGAACGTTTTCGCCTTTGCTGCACCAACAAGAATCAGCCTTCTGATATCCGAATAAGGCGATTTTGTTGGTAGTGGTCCTGGTAAATCATTCTCTCAATTCCCATTTAGAGTTTTCGCAGCACTTTAACGTCGGCCAAAGACTTTTGGGTCACCCTGTAGGTGATCCAATTGATTGTAGATCATTTGTGCAACAGGGGTTGCTTTGATCGTTGCTATAAAGATAATGCAATAAACAAATGTTTCACTGGTAACAAGGTAAACTGTCTACACAACTTACTTGCAAACATTCGTTTTTTTTTAGTACTAGCCTTACGTATCTTACAGAGGTGTCTCCGGCTCTGGGAAATCGCAGATTGCCGAACTTGTATGTCTCGACATTGTGAGACGACTATGCCGAGAGGGATCCTCATTTTCTGCACTGCACGCTGCCTTTGTTGCTCTTCACCCCTTCATTACTACAAACGACAAACATAACAACCAGTCCTCCAGAGCAGTAAGATTAGCACTGTCAGGAAAAGAAAGGTTCAAATCTACCCTTTTTTCAGCTTGCTCACGTGGAATTCTGCGTCAGAAATGGACGGTTATTATGTGTTAGACTCAATCACTTTATGATGGATTCGCCTAGCAGAGGGTGTCGAGCAAACATTTTCGCTATGCTTGCCAATGATTTGGACGAGTTCGATAAAGGTAAGACAGAACGGAGATGCATCTATGGAAGTATGTTTGCAACAAGAGAAACCGTTGATTCACAGTTGTATCAGCACTCGTAAGCTTTCTGGATAATTCTAAATATATCAAGCTGTGACCGCAATAGCACCCTGGTCATTCACCGAACTACAAGGCGACAGCAGTTTTATCGGATCCACCAATAAGCTCATGGATACTGTACAGGGTCACAACAAAGTCTTTGGCCAAATATAACGAATTGTAAAACTGGGATTAGAAGTGTTAGCAATCTGGAAATTTGTTTGGGCTATGTGTAATTCATATGCTTTGAGAATCCACTCTTGGGTTTTGGATATCTCTCTTGGCTTCTCCGTAGAGTCGACAAAATCGACGGCGACTGCAACGCACAAGGGCGGCAACTTGGTCGAGCATTTATGATCCTGTTTTTCCGTTAGGTTTATACCAAGGAAGCTGGTATTTTAGCAAAAGTTACGTAGATCATATTCTGTGCTTTAGCGACTGCACTTCAGAGATCCAGCGACCTACGTTTCAGGGAGTACGCTAATTATTAAGCAAATGTGATGGATCGGTGAAATCAGGAACTGGGGTGTGAACCAAGCTTCCGCTGCTTTTTCCTTTTGAACTTGATGGTAAACTTTTGTCAAATGTTCATATTATTTTTACCAGATGTGCTTAAACCTACGAAATAACATACCTCTTAGGATTTCGCTCTGCTCATTTCTGCCGGTTATTTTGTGAATTTTAATGAAAAAAAGTAGGGGTGGCAATCTATTGACCTTTTGCAGTCAACAGAACTAGTTCACATACGAGTCTCCCTAGGATGGAGAGCCTCTATCGTCTTGAATGCTGAAAAGGAAATTGGTGAACTGGAAAGCCAAATAAAAGAAGTTCTTGGAAAAGGTGTCACCGAGACTGTACTTGCGACCATGGAAATCTCTACCTCGTTTCATGTTCGCAGATCCTACAACATTCAAATAGAGCTGTGGGTTATGAAATTTTGCAGGTGTGTTCGAGACATTTGGGTAGTCAACATCAATACAAAGTCGTGGGTTTCCCGGCAAAGCACAAGCAATAATTGTTGCAAGGTCTTTGGCCAAAGACTTTATTGTCACCCTGTATAAATTATTTTACCTTGCTAAACGACCTCAGTGCAAGGTATGCCTAGGCAATCCATCCCATAAACATCAACTATAGAAGACGTTACGTACAACTATAGAAGAAGTTACGTAAAGTTATATGGTGGCGACAATATAAGAATGTACCTGGCAGAATTCCGAAGCTCAACTCTTAAAAATATAATATAAATGCTCCGTTACAGGTTTGGATCAAATTATAGGGAACCAAAAACTGAGAACGTGATAAAGTCAAATGTGTTCTTCGTTTGCATGAACTAACCCCAGCGAAAACTGTCCCTGAGTAAAATTCATGAACATAGTTCACCAGCTTCTATATATGCTCTCAAAAGTTTTTTTTTCTTATGTAACCTAAGTTTACTTTAAACAGGAATTTTGCTTCGCGTGTATATACATATATCATATACATAATTATCGGGTTCACAATTACGAACGTTCACAATCACAAATTTTGCTAAACAATTGATATTGTTCATTTTTTTCTAAAAAAAAAAGAATTGAGATTGACAGTGAGTCTTCGAAAACTAGCAAGAGTTCACAGTGATATCTTTTCTTTACCTCTCATTAAGCCTAACTTTTCGACTCAACGTCGTCTTCTGAGGCCCGAAAGTTGTGCGAGTTCATCTGCATATCCACCTCTCGAGAATTTACTGTGATTCCGAAAATGAACACTTGCTGTTACTCTGGACTTTCTATCCAGTATTTGCTGCTAATATGCATTCCATTGCCTATTAGAAAATTTTCAAGTTCCCACTATCTATAAAATACGCCTAAAGGGATTTCTGAGAGAATTTGACGGTTACTCCACTGAGCTACGTGTTTATTACCATAATCATATAATTCAAACACATCAGTTTCCTATTAGTTAACGGTTCGAGCTCTTCCCTTCAAATCGGGCTCCTTGGAATACATGAAATGGTGTGTAGAGTCAGTTGATTTGCCCGCTGTACCCGAACTATTATTTTTCATTCCGGCTCAGGATATAAACTGATTACACTCCATTGTTGTGGGCTCTACATATAATGATGTCAGCGAGAGTTACTATAAAATTATCCAAATACCTCAAACATTGAAATACTTCTGTGAACTTCGAATGTATTATTATATTTAGCCCACCACAGTCAATCATGTGTAGTAAACGTATGTACATAAGTGGAATAATTCTTAATCAAAAGGAGATCATGAGCCCTAGCTGTTACTACACACAGTGCTTATCATTATAATGATAAATCAACATTGTATAACTATACTATACTGAAAATCATGAAAACATTAATTTCAAAAATGATTTTAAAAATAATTGTAGAAACATTATGTAACTAAGCTGTTATATAAGTACACCTTCAATATAACCATGCACACTATTTCCTTCATCGAAATACATCGCTTTGCCAAGAAATTCTCGCTCACATTCTTAGTTCAAAGTTTTCATATTTCTGAAGCCCTTAAACTCTTACGAAATGAGAGGAATTCGAAAGATTACCTCCGCTTTTTTACAGAAAAGTACCGCATTTCTGGATTTCGACTGAAGGAAGGACACCAAGGCCTGGGCAGCGTTGCAGACTTGAGCTCTGCTCTTGGTGAACTCGGTATCTCTGCCAGCGACGTCTTCAAGGTACTCCACAATTTTGCTGTCTATCTTACAAGTGAGGTGATGGATGCCTGTTGGTGTTCCTTAGCTTTTGCAAAACATTGTACTTTTAAAGACGAGGCGATTGGTTACACATTTCCTCCGATAAGTTTTTATCGGATGTCAGTATATCAAGACTACACCAAAGTATCCATCAGATCACGTTAATCCAACTGGATAAAGAAGACTGGATAGGTTCCGGTAGTAGAGGTCCCATATGCATCGTTTATGGAATTTTTGTATAATTTCATCAATTTGAAGGCCACATCTTCGTACATACCACTGTTATTACTGGTATACGGAATTCCTATAACCTCCGCGAAAATTCTGACAACGAAAATTCATTGGTGTAGCGAAACGATGTAACTAATAACACGAACACCTTAGGCAGAGCAAATCTATTAGACTTTTCAGGTGATTTCCGCTTGTATTCTGCTCAACAACTTGTCATTCAAGGAAATCAGCGGTTCCGTTGATATTGAAAACCTTAGTGGTTCGTCAATCCGTGTGCTAATGCTTCATTTAACCAGATGAATAAATATGAACGTTTTGCAGACCTTGAGGATGCCAGTGCTCTTCTTGGAGTTTCTGCTTTGGCGATGTACAGAGCAGTCATGAGGTGTACGTTGACAGGGAACGACTCAATAAGAGAAGTGAGAGTTTTCTGAACAAGTGTTGTGTGAGGTTGAGGATCTCCTCTACAGTGTCAAAGCAGTCGAGATCAGCTGGTGTCCGCCCTCTACACTCGGCTTGTGAGAAGGATTCTTATGCGTGCAAATGCGTCACTGGATAATGTGCAGGATCTTGCGGACATCAGCAGTAGCATTGGTTCAGGTAAAGTATCAACATTTTGTTTACTTCATTAATTATATTCGTTCTTGTAAACGATAGAGTTTTCCAATTCTGCGCTTAATAGCGCCCGTAATTTTACTTGTCCTGTCTCAGGGAACTTGCAGGTATTCCCGGATGGAATTATGCATTTGTCATCATCGCTGTTTCTTGGCACAAATGCCTGAATTGCACGCGACCGAAGCCTTTATTATCAATGACTTCTTTCGTGACTCATCGCTGGTTAACACATTCGCGACGACGCAGATTTTCCGCTCAGGGCCACTTTGGACCAAAGCGAGTTTCAGCTTGTTTCTCAAAAGAATTGTGGTAACTAGGGCATACTTGACATGCTGATCACAAATATGTGATCTATTTCACTTGGTAGAACACTTCTGAAGTGTTACTGTATGTATACTGTAGAAACTGTAGAAAGAGGTTTTTCCCTCAGAATTCAACCAAAATTTGCACAAGGTGGTTATTTTACATGCTGATTTAGAATATGATATCCTTTTTCTACCATATCGCATTGCTGTGGGGATACTGTAATCATAATGTTGTATGAACTGTGGGAGAGGTTTTGCATCGAAATTTACCAGAAGCTGGGGTTATTTTACACTCCGATCTCGAATACGGCATCTATCTCAAATGTGGATCTCAAATTCGTGTTCAGCATGTCAAAAACCCCCACTTGCCAAAGTTTCACCGAATTTGTTGAACAAACTGCATCTACAGTATGCCTACAGTAACCCTACAGTACTGCGCTACGGTACAAAATGAAGGTAGGATTTGTGCTCACCATGTCAAAAAACCTCACTCACCAAAGTTTCACTGAATTTCGACACTAAATTGCATCTACAGTGCACCTACAGTAACCATACAGTAACATTACAGTAGCATTGCAATAGTGCTCTACCGTGCAAGATGAATAACGTACTCGTTTTCAGCACGTCAAGTAACCCCAAAATTCAAATTTGCATCAGATGCTGTGGGAAAATACATCAACAGTATCTACAGTACCCCTACAGTAACCCCACAATATCGCAGTTACGGTACAAAATGGATACCATTTCCGTGTTCAGCGGGCAGAATAACCCCTAGGCCCAAAATTTGGGAAAGTTCTACCTAAGAAAAAGGGTTAAAACGGATACGACCCACCGGTGGGTCGCATTGTCCGTTATGTGTTAATTGTCTAACTAACAGCGTAGGAGTTTCCTTGTTCATCTCTGACAACTCTGCAGCACGAATGCGGCCTAAATTGAGTATGACGTAGAGTTTAAAAGCTTGTGGCAGGCTCCCCTTACTTGCTGCCATACTTCCCTCAACTGCTGCTAATAAGAATGAAGGTTGAGTTTCAATTAGGGCAGGGATGTTAGCAAATAAGCTCTGAACCCCACGTAACACTCTGCTTGAGCCAGATACGCTCCTGCTTTATAGTTTTCAGGGATGGAATTCTATCATAATACAGTATTCAAAAATGGGATGGTACTGGTAGTGGATGGCCATCATCAACATCGATAGTGCAGCCTGAATAATACTTTTCCAAAACTTTCAGGGCTCGGATAGGCAATCTCATACTCATGGATATGATTACCCCTAGGTAGTAGCTGGATACAGGCAACGTCACGTATGACTGAGTGCTACGCAAAGGGTAAATGTGATTGTGTTAACAAGCTTACCATGGGTTACCCCGATAATGCAACCGGGTCCAGCTTGATACTTCCAGATGTTTTATTTAAAATGTTTTGGTATGACTTGTATTAGGTTGGGCAATAAGTTCGTGCGGTTTTTCTGAGCATTCAGTGTATTTTCACGAAGTGGACGAGTTGAACTCAGGTTTTGTTGAAAATTAATATCTGCAATACTTCTTCATCACATTTAGAGCAAGTCCTTGCGAGAAATCGTCTCATAACTCTAGGAACTGTGCGTTCAGAGCAAGATGCATCCTCCAGCTTAAAATCGACTTCTCTGAAGCAGACATCCACTTCTACGCTGTCTCTTCAACAAAAATGAGTTCCATTCCATCCAGTTCCACGTTGTTGATATGCCCAGCAGCTTGAGCTGTATTTGTTCCACTTCTGTTGTGGAACAGTTAGAGATGTCGGAGATGTACGCTCTTGTCGAATTGGAGGGTCACATTTCATGCGACAGGAAATGGGAAGTAGCGGGAATTGGGGAAACTGGTTATAGCATCAGCAATGAGCAAAACAAGAGCTACAAGGTGATCTATGAAAGACTGTCAAAATTTGTTCAAATCCTCGTAAAAAATTGAGTTGAAAAAAACCGCACGAACTTATTGCCCAACCCAATAGAAACAGCTTCGCTGCACATATTTCCAGAAATTGCTTTCATAGTGCTAGCCATATCTATCACTATGGAATCTTTGTAATACTATTGTTGTTGGTGTGGTGATGATCATAACCACTGCTCACAACATTTCCACTATCAAACGACAGATAGTCATACGTTTCAACGCCATTTGTTTTCGTCCCAATCGTCCCAACAGTTTTGAATTTAGCATCACTTCCATAAAGTTAGTCAAGACTACGAAAAAGCGTGCAGTCGTGCTCATCAGCAGTTGCTGCATCGTGCCATCCATCACCTTTCGTGCTTCGCTGCAGTGAGGATTATTTACGAACTGCATCTTCCCGCAATCTTTTTTTTTGAGTTTTGTTTTTGAGCGGATGGAATCATGCACAGTAAAGGCCTTCAGTAATGTCATTCTCCAATACGAAAAAAAAGTCATGCAATTCGGACAGAGCTGTATTCAGTTTGAAGGTAGTGTTCTTTAACACCCACATCGGCAGGGAAGCCCTGAGTAATTGATCACTCTAAGACGAGTGAACGAGGATTATGTTAAACCCTATTTTTTTGGAATAGTCTTTGACCAAAGCCATATTACTTCTTTCACTTGCAGATAGAGAATATACATCGACCAATTGATTCGTATTTTACAGCCTTTTTGTCACTTTGTCAAAAAAAGAAAAACTAAGTCCATACTGGATGATCAGGGTACTCAGAGGCATTCCGACAACGCCCATAAATTTCACTGATCATAAATTTCCGATACCATTACTGTGTACTTCCTATGATACATAGCGTTCCATCACGAAGGAAGACGCTTCATGGCCAGGATTCAACGATAAAACTAGTACATATACCCCCTCCTTCCCTCTCCACTTGTATCTACTCTCTCGGCTAACATACTCAAATTTGAAAACACATGGTGTAACTGCGCTAATGGAGTGAAAGTACCTGCATCAAAAGGAACTGGAACACAGTTTGAATTGACCATTCGTGAAATCTGAAAGCGCAAGATCCCCTCACGATGTCCTATAAACACCGGAAGTATAACGCATGCTGCATTGATTGTCTCCAGATTTCCTACCATCACAGTCAGCGCTTCATTTCCAGGCTCGTTTCGCAGTACACATTCCATGAATTCTGAACATTTTTATGTTACTTGGAGCACACTGAAAACATTTGAGCGTCAAATAAGTTCCAGTATTTGTTTTAAATTGCTTGAATTGTTTTAAATTCCCATTTGTGGTGGTTAGCCAACTTCAATTTCCTCTACATGCACACTCTTGTCATTTTTAGAAACATTTAATCATGTCTAAATTCAGGGCATTAGGTATAGAAACACTAGCAGGCAAAAAACAGCTCCGATACGCACCCAAAATTTGAAAGAAAGACGCGGGAACTTACTTGACAACCTATGTTTCGAAATACATACCAAAAAAAGACATCACTGCTGATTATTGTGCTATACATCTTCAGCTATGTAATTAAACATCATATCCCCCTGATATCAGCTGACTTTTGACATAACCGTCAAAACTTACCGTCACTTTCAGAAACGCGGTCTATCCATGTGATTGATGCTCCAGGATATGTGTGCAACAAAATAAACTCGCTGTCGGAGCTGCTGATCAACACTGTCAACGACTCGCTCGCTGGTTATGGCACCGAAAAAGTGGGCATTGCACTGAGATAATACTCGAAAAGTCTGTATTTAGTATTGAAATAAATTATGTTGGCTGAGGGTATGTTGGCTTAGACAACTACTTATCAAAAACTATTATTTGAAGTTATGCTTATAATGTAATGTGTTTCTCTGTGTCGGATATGTTTTTCTGAGTGTTAGCAATGTTGTGGATATAGCAAAGCTGATTATTGTCTGGAGACCTTATGTTATCTATTTATAGGCTTCCGATCTGCTACAAAGGATCGAGCTCAGCAATAAAATGTGCGGACGTTCGTCCATAAGGAGGTAAGCATAGTATGAGTATGAACATCTATTAGGTTGTTTGAGAAGTTTCCGGAATGGTTCCGTGAAAACTGCTCATGGGGTATATTTATGATGCTCTATATTTCCGAATTGTTTGATTTATCTTTTGCACTTGTTGTGAGGGCAAAGGGAATCTTGGTGCTGTCATCTCCAGGTTAAGGCTTTCGTTTAGCTAGTCGGTAATTGCGCTGTGAGTGCGTGATGGAAAGGTGCTCGCTGGTCTGGGCAACCTGACGGGCCAGATTAATTGAAACCAAGCGTTCTTGGACATTTGATGCGCCGTTTTGAACTGTCCTGAACGTTTTGGTTATGATGGCTTTCTTAGTTTTCCAAGGGTGCGCAGAGCCATGAACCAATATGTTCCTATTGCTTGCCTTACGATACCATTTAGTTCTCCACTCTCCATTTGACATATGCGCACGCGTACGTTGAGGAACGGTAGCCAGTTTTCTATGGATTTTTCCCTGGTGAATTTAATACGCTGCGATTGTTGATTTAGAGGACTGAAACGTGTTTCCATCTCCTCTTGAGTAGGACATACAACGCAACATTTGTCTATATAGCGACAGTACATGGTAGGTTTGCGCTCTAAGACGCGACTCTCCATTTTGGACATCATGGAACGCTGCGCTATTGGAGACACTGGTATATAGAGAGGTGAAATCGAATTACGCTATCACGCTCTCACGTTCAAAACGCGCATTGCGCAGGTGCTGTAAGAACATGTTAGTTTTGGAAAGATGCGCTGGAACATGTTTTAGCAACTGTGTGATTATTATACTGAGTATTATACTGAGCAATCACTACTAAATTGGCAGGGGCTTGCTATCCCTGCACCACAACTGGCGAACCCAAAACTCGTGCCACGCGGGCGTGTAACATCAAACTTGGGTAATTAAACCTTTACTTGAGATTTCTATAATCAACAACTCACGAGTGATAACTTTATAATATTATTCGCAACATTCGCAATGAATAATGTAACCTTGTCAATCGCAAAAATATGTGTTTCGTTCACAAATGATAAATGATAATAATGGAGTGAAGCGATCGCAAATAAAATAGCAAAATAACAGTGAGACACAATATACAGTCGCGGCCAAAATGATATGATCAGCGACGTGTTCAAGGTAGAACTTTTCATCATAACTTAACTAGGATTGAGCTACTTGGCCAAAATTTTAGGGTGTGATGAGGATCTAAGTACTCTTTCTTCTCACTGCACATTGACGAAAACTGCTTTCTAACAGAACTATCGCGTTTCAAGTCCAAATTCAGCGCTTTCAACAAAATGATGGTTCCTGATTCATGTCGCCTCATTTCGATTCGCACAGGAGTTATTCTAAATCGTACCTCGAGTGAGTAATCTGCTGTACTAGTCGTGTTCTGTAGTTCTTCTCTTTACAAGAAAAATAGAGATTACCAAAAAGTCCAAAACAGTGAGAAAAAAAGAGTTTTCAATAATCTCGAACAAAAGGCAACCGTTCCAACGGAGGATATTCCTAGGATTTCCACTACTAACAATTACTCTGACATTAAAATAGGAACTGGAACGCAGCCGATATTCTCGAGATACATAAAAACAGATTTTTTGGTAAATTTGATCATTTGCTTTGGTCGTCGCATATGAGCAGCAAAGAAAAGTACAGCAATGACATCTGGCGCAAAAAATAGCCAAAGAAACTGATGTTTAGGCTCAATAGAGCCAGTAAAGTTGAGTTTCTGTCCAGATAAGCTGCTGTTAGGAAGCACCCATACAGCTCCAATACTTGCCCGAATTTCATCTGATTAGCTCAATCCAGAGGGGAGTTATAGCAAAAAATCCTCTCATCGAAATGACGCTGATCATATCTTTTTGGCCGCTACTGTATTTCAAATATAAAATTATAGAGATGAGAAAGAGTATTAAATGATCAATCGCAAAAAGAGTACATGAAGGAAACAATCGCAATAGGAGAAAAGGGGTGAAAGATCTTCGCAGCGTCGCAATTCGCATTCGAGCATTTGTCGTTCCCTTTTATATTGTGCTGGGCAAGGTTCCCAAAACATATGCGTTGCTGTTCCTCTCAGATAAGCTTTATCTCCTCGGTAAGATGTTTTGGGAACGTGGGCAAAACTTCTGAATCTCGTTTAAAAGTTCGCACTCTTCGCACGGCCCCTCTAACTTTTCTCACTTTCATGTTGCGGAGCTGACGGACCCTTCTGAAGATATCGTCAATCGCCAACTCGCACTGCAGCTTCTCCACTCCCGTCTGCACCGAGGTTTCCGGTAGTTTGCATGTGGCCGAATGATGCCCTCTTTTTTTGCAATGGAAACGGGGTATCCGGTATTCCACGCATTGATAGCCACCCTCGCAGTGCAGCTCCAAACAATTAAAACATCTGCCACATCTTCTCAGGAAGCCTCTTCTTCCGCACCGGTTCGCATCTTACTGCAGGAGTCAGAGTAGTGCAATCCTTGCTCACCGCAGAAAACACATCTCATCTCCCTTTCTTCAGTGCGGTAAACTCCTGCCTCATACTCTCGCTGCCTACAGGTTCGCTTCCTCGCAAGTTCTCGAAGGCGCCTCTGGGCATTGGAGAGTTCTGTCTCCAGCGATTTAATCTCTGCTCGAATCGCCGCTTCCTTCGGATTGTCTCTCGCCTTTTCGTATTCCATTTCCACTGCTTCCATATACTCTGCATTTCTCGCAATTTTCGCCTGTTCGAAACTTTCACCACGATCCTTCCCGTCGGTTGCCATCTGGCAACTCTCCGCCGTCTGCGAAAAGTTGTCCACTAGTGTTGCGCTGGAAGTTGCTGGCTGCGCCTCACCGAGGACTTGGTTTGCTCCGATCCGCTCCATTTCTTCCCTCATGTCCGCTACGGTGGCGCTGACGAACTGCATCGTTTCCAAGATACGGACATTGATGCTTTCCTTCTGGCCACGCTCCATATTGAGACAGCTTGAACGGATTTCGCGAATTGCAGCGAAATCCCTTGCAGCTGATCTTGCATAACAGCCTCGATGTCTTTCTGACTTGTCAGAAGTTCTTTTTCTTGTCCATCTCATGGGTTCAGTGGTAGAATGCTGGCCTGCCACGCGGGCGGCCCGGGTTCGATTCCCGGCTGATGCACCATAAATTGGCAGGGGCTTGCTATCCCTGCACCACAACTGGCGAACCCAAAACTCATGCCACGCGACCGTGTAACCTCAAACTTGGGTAGTTAAACCTTTTCTCAAGACTTCTATGATCAACAACTCACGAGCGATATCGAGAATAGCAAATTGATAACTTTATAATATTATTCGCAACATTCGCAATGAATAATATGATCTTGTCAATCGCAAAAATATTCATTTCATTCACAAATGAAAATGATAAATGGTAATAATGTAGTAAAACGTTCGCAAGATATATAGCAAAACAACAGTGAGACATAATATATTTCAAAATAAAATTTCAAAGAAAGAGTATTCAATGATCAATCGCAAAAAGAACACATGAAGAAAACAATCGCAATAGGAGAAAAGGGGTGAAAGATCTTCGCAGCGTCGCAATTCGCATCCGCGCATTTGTCGTTCCCTTTTACACTGTGCTGGGCGAGGTTCCCAAAACATATGCGTTGGTATTCCTCTGAGATAAGCTTTGTCTTCTCAGCAATGGTAAGATATTTGGGGAAAGTGGGTAAAACTGTTGAATCGCATTCTCCGCAATAACGACATTTCATCAACAGGCCTCCAATGCTACTTATTGTAGGTCTAAGTTTAAAGTTGCTCGGGTCATCGGAGGTGAGAGTGGCATTAGTAAGTTTATGGGTTTTTATCAAGATGTAAAGAACAGGGCAGGTGGTGTAGTCATGCTTAAGCCGAGCAATAATTGTTTTAGAAATCCCTGCTGCTTTCACTGTCTCAGTCCACACTTTACTAAGGCGCCGCTATTGCTACGCAAAGTCTTTAGCTGAGGATGGGCGGTACATACGCAAAGTCTTTAGCTGAGGATGGGCGGTACAAAGTGTCATTTTCCAAATGGGTCTTAGTTATAGTCATGTCCAATTGGTGAATGAATGGGTAATAGCAATATACCATACCGCTTTTTTAGAACACGTGATAGTCGCTGCCGGTGATCCAATGTATCTGTATTTCGTCATCGTCAATTATTGAGCTGCCTCGTAATCATGAGAGTATTAAATTACTAACATTTTCTAGTTTCGGTGAGGAGGGTGAGCATTTGAAAGAACACATTTTCGAGGTCTCTAGGCTTTTCTAAAGAGCATGTCACTAGAGTGTCTTCAATTTGTACTTTCCCACTAATTCGGTAACATCTTTCCCATCCAGAGCTCACGCACTTGAGCTAAGTGTTTGTTGGAAGGTCATCGTGTTGTTTCACTCAGTAATTGACATTCATTCACTAGCATTTGCGAACGACATTCATCAACAACCAATCAAATGCTTACAACATTAAATTGAGCATGAATTGAAAGTTTGCCCACAACCCTACAGCATTTTTCTAAGATACTTTCATAAAAACCGCACCAATCAATAGAAACTACCATCACGTCCAAAAACTACCACTCTATATGAGCAGCAACAAATAAGAACTAACGATATTTAAGTGGATAATTGATTCCAATTGATGCAACACAAACCAGAAGTGATAACTTAGATAGGAACATGCAGATTAGGAGAGAAACATGAGCCTTTGAAGATAGGAATATGCAGATTAAGAGAGAAACATGAGCCTTTGACCACTAAGGACGTTCAGATGTGTCGTTGCGTGAAACATATGACAGTTCACTTAAGCATTTGAGCTAAATAAGGAATAAGAATTTCGAAAAAAAAAAACACGACCAGCTCAACTGTCAAAAATGATTTATTTCTTGTTTATTTAATCATTTACTCGATATATCAGTTTAAACGGTTTGTCAAAACATAACAAAGTAACACAAATTGCAGAGAAGACTCTAACGAGTGAGATGGTTTGGGTTGCTGCAGAGCACCTACAAAGTTAAAGCTGACAGAGCAATAGTTGGTGGCATGATTAGTTTTTCCCTGTAATTGTAGCCGCATAGTCAGTAGGGAGGTATCCTGTAGAAGGTGGTTTATTATGCTGAAGAGTACAAGACACGAAAACAAAAAAAAACACAACACGAAAACATAAAAGTGCCAGATATACTCATACCGTGTCATTGAGTAACTAGCTTTTAAAATATGTTGGAGTTTCGGCACACATATACATGGTTGAAGAGCGCTTCGGAGCCATCATGCAGCGTAGCTACGATTTCATGACATGGTATGTGTAGGAAACGTTGCATCATGAATTGTTTGGAAATTAATGCAGGATTTTCAATTCTACTTTTCCTGCATATGTTTTCACAGCAAATTTTCCTGGAAATTATCACTATCATTTAGCGCATAGAAGTTTATTTCATGAGCTTTTTTGATGTATCCGAAGTTCAGTATAATATAAATCATTCACTAGTTTAGGCAGATTAGGTTAGATTGTAAGCGTCGAGAAAGCAATTGTGAGAAGAATACTTCTACCAACTCAAACACGGACTGAGTGACGTCTTGGAATATCAGTGCTGTTTGGGGCCAGAAAATTGTCAACGGAACCAGCACAACATTGCTACCAAGAATATCGTCGCAGAGAAGTTGATCTTGAACATGAAGACGATCGCGGACGTCTTTATGCTGTTGATGACTGTTAATTGAAGTGCTCCTTCAAAGAAAATAAGAGCACAACAGTTGGAGAACGCTCAGAAAAAAATGAAGTTAGCATCTCGACCGCTTTGGAGGATCTCAGAAAAGCTCGGAGACTGAAGAAGCTCGACAAATGATTACCGTAAGAAATGAGCGAATACTAAAAAAATCGTCAAGAACGACACGCATCTCGACTTCGACGTGACGATCGGTTAAGTGATTGGGCATCGACCAAACTCTGCAGCCTTTTCGAAGGCTGTACATCTGGAAAGATCAAACTGACAGTCTGCTTGCCCGCTGCTGGACTAATCCACCACGGTTTCCGCAATCCGGCTAAAATTATAGATACGACGATTCTTCTTCTTCTTCTCCTCTGCTCTGTTGCAGGGTCCACTGTACGGGTTCTACTACGCCAGTAAGCTCGATCTTGGGCGTCTTCTTCTGTGACGTGGAGTTCTTCTAAATCTGTCTTAATCACGTCTTTCCATAGCTTTTTCGGGGCTCCCCTTGGTCGTTTCCCGGCGATTTCCACGTACAAAACTTGGCGTGCCGGATGTTGCTCGTTTCTTCTCAGCAGGTGCCCACACCAGCTCAAGCGTTGTGATCTTATTTTTTCTTGAATAGGAGCGGTTTGCATTCTTCTTCGCACCTCCTCTTTCCGTACTTTATCGAGACGAGTTACCCCGCAGCACCACTGAGCATGCGCATCTCTGCCACGTTCAATTTTTATTCCAGAGCCTTAGTTGGTGGCCAACACTCGCTTCCATACATAAGAGCTGGTCTTACTACCGTAGCCTTTGTTCGACTTCTGCTGCCACACATGTCGCCCAACCTGTGTGGCAGCAGAAGTCGAACAAAGACTACGAAACTTTGCCACATCCACATACTCGTCGGACCTCTCACCTACCGAATACCACATTATCAAACACTTGGATGTCTTCCTAAGCAAGAAATGCTTTAACAAAAGAAGTTTGAATGGAAACAACCTTCGACGAATTCATCGCATCCAGATCTCCACATTTTTATGCAACGGAGATGAGCAAACTTCTTTGTCATTTGCAGGGATGTGCACATTGCAGCGGATTCCATTTCGATCATTTCGACCTATAACGTTTCCTCGGAGCTTAGATACATAAGTCGCTACAAATTTACGGGTTGAAATCCTGCATCACTTTCAGAACAATCCATGTACTTCGCTCTAAGAACTTGTTCACTCCGCAGGAGCGAGAAGTTCAGAACCATCCCTGAAACATTAATCTCACCACAGTAGTTTCTCACATGACTACTGAATTGTACTATTTTGGTAGTCGTAGATAGCCACTACCAGCATAAATTGGAAATCATCTAGCTTTTTCTGGCCATGGTCGAAAACTTAACCTTAGATAATGTTTTTGATACTTTTTGTTGTTTGCATTATTAAAGCCTGAATTTCTTTGAGTCTACTCCGGAAACCATTCAAACAACCTAATAACAATTTCTCGTCGCCAACTGTTGTTCATCTCTAATCCATAATTAAGGCGTTCCAGTGCCACAATTCCCCACTGCAATGGACAACTGGAGGTCATTTACGAGTTCAGTCGTATGCATCAGCGAAATGAGAATGTGGTCGCACGAGAGTTGGTCGGTGTTTTGCGCGTTCTGAGCACTTTCTGTCTGAGATTTTGAACGTGTTTGGATTATGGCGTCGATCGTCATCCAGTCTCAGGCACATGGATGTCCAAATTGCTTGCAGATCTTCTTATTTGATGCGCGCTCGTGCGCATTTCAATTTGTTGTCAAATTGTTTGCGTCTGACGTTGAGAGAATGCAAGCTGATGAGAGTATGGATCCCGTGAGTTTGACCTTGGAACCCGACACTTCAACTCTCATCCAAAGTGTGCTGGAACATACGAACCGCCTTCAGCAACAGTTGTCAACGTGTACTGTACGACACTGCACATGTCTTAAGGTGAACACCACACACCATGTTTTGATTTTAGTAATGATAAGCACTGCTTGCTAACAGGAAATAATTATGAAGACAAACCATGTGACGAAATGGTTGATTTACTAAAATGTCACTGAAGTTTCACCAGCGTTGAAATCTTGTTCTCTCTAGAGAAACTTTCATCTTCACTAAAAATGGTTCTCATGCAATGATTCGCCTTTGGCGTTAATCGCTGTTGAAAATACTTGCTGGATTAGAAAAATTTGGCTTCTTCAGTAGACGCCGAGTTTACTTTGAATAGATTTGGATGCTCTGAACAAGCATTTGCTTGAATGCATTATCATCTAATAATGAAGCGGGACTTTGGCTATTTCAGTCGTTTCCAGTAGAAATGTTCGCCTAAGTATAGTATGAGATCCACAAGAGGTTTCTTTCTTGGAATTTCGTATTTGAGCGGATTCTGTTTACAGGATGCGTTTCATGTTCCCAGACAAGAACTTTTCTTTGCAAATCACATAAGGGGAATCTATGTAACACGATCACTATTAAGTACGTCCACATCAATCAGAACAAGCAAAAACATAACATCTCTTTAACATCTCGAGGGAGCTCCCGGAAATTCTCGATTTTCTCGGAAGGTACAACAATTTCCAACAATCCTGGTACCGACCATCAAGGATTTGGAAGGATCCAAAAAGCAATGAGGGTGGATTTGTTCGAAACACCTCTTCGGTGAACAGCATTCCGCAAATGGTCAAAAATGCAAACGTTCAGCTCCCTGGGATAAGTCCTTGCCTTTCTAACTTGCGAGGAATTTATGTCCGGGGAGAGCAAGGGCTGGAAGGCCGGAGTATGACAACCCATTGGTCCTGCGGCACCCCGACAGAACGAACACTTTAAATTGAAGCATGTAGTTCGATACCACCTGGCAGGCTAAAAGTTGGCCAAACAGTTGTTAGGATCTTAATGATGAAAGGCGTGAAGGCAAGGAGATTTAACAGAACTCAAACAATTTTTCCATTCCAAGTTGGCAGCTGGTGAGAAATTTCTGCGGTTTCCTCGATGGCAGGTTCCCTTCCTCATAAAAACACTATAATTAGTTGCAAAATTAACAGACATTCACAAAAAAAAAACTGAAAGTCAAATGGTATCCGCGAAAGTAAGAAATTACATGGATGTTCGGGTGAGGACGGGTGATCAAAAGAGACTTTAAAAACAGATTCAGAAATAAACCCAGTGAATTCTGATTGCTGATTGGCTTTTGACCCTGAATGTGGTTTTTTGCTTTTCCAAGGTCCCCTTTTTGTACTTTCTGGAGGTACTTTGTTGTGAAAGTTTTTTTTTTGCTTAGTCATATCGCATTATGAGCAGAAATCAGCGATTAACATTGTACTCTTATAATTTATTGCCTGATTTATATATGATCAAGAAAGAGGTTTTTTAATATTACTCTTTTCAATCAAACGACCGGCTGGAGTACTGCAGGATTCAAGAGAGCTGTGTCTATAAGCAGATCTCCTTGTTCAGAGCGAGTTCACAATGCGAATCCTATGTGGAGAGGTTCGTCACCTATATCTTAGCTTTCATTTTGTAATTACTGGTAATATTTCAGCAGTTGGGCCCCTCTTCCAGAGTTTCCAAGCACCCTGACTGTTCAGCCTGCCGTGCCATCTCCAAGGAGGTATGAAGTGCGTGAAAGGAAGAAGCACGTATTCCCACAAAGGCGAAACGTCATAGTTGACTTCCACGGTGAGAGTCTTCGCTTCTTGTGAGCAGCAGCGATGCCAGCAACTCCGGAACGTCCTAAAAAGCGCCAACAGCGAAAACATTCGGTGTCGTGTAGTTGCGTTAGCCCCTGAAACGCGTGAGCCATTGTGGCGGGCATGTTTTTCCTTACGCTCATCTGGTGTGAGTTCAGTCCGCGAAAGAGATCATAGACCGACTCGTTAATTCGATGTCGTCTCCACGTCGTGATGACCTCCCGATTAAGAAGAACGACATCGTTCGAGCGCATGTTGCTGATGATTAAAAACCCACGCTCTTCCAGATCAGAACTCCGGCGCTGTGCTTCGTGCTGGAGACGTCGTGAAGGCGATGGGCTTCGTCGGCGACGCCTACGTCGTGGAGACCGGACGACGTGTGAAAGCTGTCATTCCCATTTCTTACACTGAGAAGAGCCTACCTCCAACTGAAGGATATAATGTTTAGTTAAAACATCGTTCTAGAAGATGTCATTCTGTGCAATGAACTTTATATTTACAGTTTGGATGTGAGTATGTAATAGCACTTCCGTTTTAATCGCCTGTAGCGAGAATATTAAATGTGGACTAGAGAGGGTTCTAATATTTTATCTTCCGAAAAAGAGTTCAAAAAGGGTAGAGAACGTGAGACGTGAATTTCTTTATTATTTGCTCATTGCTCGCTTGAATAGGTGAGCCCCTCCTTGCGTAATGGTCTGATTGCCGATCTAGTCTAATTTCCACGAAAACATCGTTAAGAAGAAACTCTAGACAGACGCCAAATGATTGCAGAGGATTCAATTTGCCGGAAATTAGCCCAACTTTAGAGAATTGATGTTTTAGTTGGGTTTGCATGACGCATCGATGATTAATATGAGTGTCCCGAAAGTAGTTCAGGTGCCCAGGAGGCGTTCCTCAACCGTATGGGCGGGGTCAAAAGGCCGCCTCACAAGGTAAGAGTTCCGCCGATACTCAGTAATTAAGTCAACTATAGCTCGTCTGCGCATGTGAGCATGAGCATTCTATGGGACTCAATGCTCCCTTCTGCGCCCCCTGACCAGCCAATGCGGCCGAAGGTCCTTCTTGCCGAGTGCACCCGGACAAGTGGAGTTATTACCCTGCCAGTTTATCACTCCAAAAGCAGCCCACTCCCTCCTGAGTCCGCCGTGTTTTCATGGCTCCAGAACCGAATCGAATCCAGAACCCCGATCGTCTCGTAGTCTCCGTAGTGTCTGATGGAATCATGTGGTTCGGCGTAAAAACGCGTTTGTTTGTTTACGGCTGTGTTTTTGGACTGAAACATGATTTAGTTTCAGATGCAGGCGATGTCTCGTCTGTTAGATGTATTTCTGCGGCATTTTAATGACAGCTGCTGCGCCGAAAGTGCTTTTCATAAAATTACTGAAAACGTTTTCAACATTTTTTTAGATACTGAATTATTTAGTAGATGGGGATGTGGCCGATGAATTGCTCGAGAAATTTCTTTCGTGTTCTCAGCATGAAATTGCACTTCCGGAGGAGGTACCTCGGCTTTAAGAGTTTACGGCGATAATCTGCGCCTCTATGACGTGCTTTTATTTTTGGCTCGCTTACTGATAGATGCTGGGTGTGGGTTGTCTGCTCCATTTCGGCTTCATCCAACCGTGACCTTCAGCCCGCTTCCCATTCACAACACTCGCTGGAAGTAACAAATATCAACGAAGTCGACCAAAATCTCGTCGTGCGTGTGGGCCACCTAGCATTTCAGGACACGATCAATGTTTCGAGTGTTTTCGGTTTTTAATCTGTTCCAGTTCACTTTTCTCTCTCCAAGGTGTTCTGGTTGGAAATCTTTGCGATTAAGTACCAGTAATTTCTTGCCATTGAATTTTCCCGAGTGAAGACGCATTAGCGAGTTGAGGTTGCGAACTTTTTCCCCCCATCTTCCTTCATCCGATTATCCTTTGAGTTTCATGGCCAACTCTTTTCTTTCATTCATTCCATTTTGCACGTAATTTCAAACTCTTCCAATTAAGCGGCTTCCTGGATTTCTGTAGAAGTTTTAATAATATGCAGAAGGAGTGTTACTATCCAACAATTTGCAATAAATTGTTATCACCTTGGAAATGCAGAATTCAAATGATGATGTGCCACGAGAAGTGTATGAAATCCTCAGCAATTTCCTTTAAACATCGGCACAAAGTGCGACAACTTCCCATGATTGAGTGCTTAGGATTTTTTATCTCACCGTTTTCTTTCCAGCACTCAATTTCCGTCTTTTGTTTCCGTTCGAATGAAGTCTCCTTGTTATTTGTCGTTTCATTCGCAATGTTTATTTAAAACAATGCTATGTGGACCACTAGGTCTCTCATATAGTATTCACTCCAAACATCTGCTCCTTAATGTGACCACGTGCTCATTTCTGGAAATGTTTCTGGAGCGGTCTCGAATTCATCTCATTGAATTTGCATGCCATGGCTTGTTGTAAGGCTCAACTCCGGCCATGAATGGTTCGTGTGTGAGAGGTGCAATTCCTTGGATACGGAAAACACCCTGCGCATTTAATGTGATTAGTTGGAGGAAAAACACCTCTGCATGAAAAACCAGCCAGAAACACCAGCTGGTAAGCAATTGTTTCGAAGTCTTATCCACTGAAAACTCGCCCATCCTCCTGTCTCCGGCACCAGACCTAACGGAGGCGAGCTCCATAGAAGTGTTCAGGATCACTTTGTCCAGGCCCGGTCTAAGCGACGTAAACAAAGTTTGAAAGCGTTCAGTCACACACACGCATGTATTTTATTTATGCCACTAGCACAACACCGCCAGCTCATCGTCGAAGTCCACAAAGGTCGCTATGCTTTCTTTTCGTCGTCTAACGAGAAGCCTCTGATTGTATCCAAACAGCAGCTTGCCGTTTTGGCTAGGATGTCCGTTTTCCATGAAAAAGCTGCATGGATCCCCTTATTTTGTACTGCTGTTTCTTTGGATGGGAAATGCCGGGAACTGGCCGTTAGCCGGGGGATCAACGTCGCGTAATGAGTGTGAAACGGGTGATGACATGCGCTGACAAATGAGAAATATGTAAGCGAGATCATTCTTGTTGGTTTGCGCATTATGTTTGCCATCCTAAACAACTACGGACTCTCGACATCCCACTTTACGAAGTTGTACCTTTGCATTATTCCTTGTCAAGGGAAATGTCAGACTCTACATGCCGATTGTAGACAATTTTATGACTAATCGCCACTATGGATACTCAACTGCACCATATTGTTATGTCCAGACGTTTTATTTGTTTTTATGTGTCATGGACATGGCTATACGCTAATAGAAGAAGACTTACGCTTCTAAGGCAGCAGTGGTCATACATGGGCTGTTTCCGTGAGAAAAGCTTTCTTATAGATGAGTTAGATTCTCTACATTTTATTCAATGCATTATTCCTGAGGTCTAAGTTAGACAGGGTGTTAGAATTGCGATTCTCTGGAGAATTCCTCTTCCAATTCTATCCTTACATTCTATAGTGGCTTTGTTCCTGTTGATGTCTGGTTATGAAGGTGATGTGAAAACAAAATTCGCTGCAAGAGGTGGAGGTCCACGCATGCCGGTTAGACATCAGTCTTATACCCACGCTGCATCTATCGTGTCTTCAGGCCATGGAGTTCCATCCTGGCAGCTGCTTTCGATCTCAAAGAAAAACCCCTAACGAATGCATCAGAAACCCCGACGATGACTGTGCCTTACGCAGCGTCAGTGAGCTCAATCGCTAAGACACCTACACTATGCGTAAATTAAAGATTATCCTAGATACGAAATCCAGAGTAGTCCTCTCAGTAACAGCCACTGACTCAGCATCATTCATCCTTGATTATCTAGATGTACTAAAGGTGCGAGCCGATGAATTCGCTTCGTGCACGGATGTCGGTTGCACTTCATTCCCACTGATTAGACATCATTCACGAAGTGTGTTTCCCCTGGAGCGCTCCGATAACAGCTGCAGAGCTGCTCCTGCACACCCACTTCTTCTGTGTCAGTGCCTTCTTCCCCTTGGAGAGGAGTTTTCCACACTTGTGACATTTCGTTCTCTTTTTCTGAGTTTCTGCTAATCCTTTAAGGCATCTATGGCTTCTTTAGAAAGCAAATATCAGAAGTGCTCGCTTCCTCCTTTTACTGGATTTATGTAATGCTTCTTCCTTCGCCCATACTCCATCAATTGTTGGATGACTGCATCCCATATTTATACGTTTTTCTGGGTTTTTAGCGTATCTACATAGCTCCACACCTTCTTCACTAAAACCTTGAAGATACATGTTTCAGGTCCGCCATGGAAGAAAATTGTACGGTTTACTATTTAGTATTTCCTGATCCGTCCTCGTCGTTGTACGCTATTGTTCCCTTTGCTACTGTATATTTCCTGTTTTTTATCCTCGGATTAGCTGGCAACATTTTATTGATATATGTTACACTCAAAAACAAAATCTTGCAGGTGAGATAATTTTCCCTGAGTATTTATAAAAACAGTTCTGGAAACAGTTTGTGAATTCCACAAAAAATCATGGATTTACGTGGATAACTTTCGTAAATGACTAGGACAAACAAATATGTACATAGTAATTCATGATGTGTCCGCGAAGCTATGTAGAAAATAGAAATTTGGGGCCTACTAATTAGCGTAGAGGCTACAAACTTGTGAACTAATAGACTAATTAAGCTGTAAAGTGATAAACAACGAGTATATCGATCATACTTATACAATTAGCTCGATCTAATTGAATTATTAGGAAAAAACCAACTCATTTTCGGCTGCCGGATCTCGTTATCACTGCATTTGAGAAAGCTGTCCCAGTCGTTTATGATAAAGGCTTTATCCTTGAATCAACTGAATTATCACTCCATGGTATCATCCGAAAAAATCCACAGCGTAGATCACTTGTGGTTACGATCCCATCCACTACTTCCAAAAGAATACTCCAGAACCAGTCTAAGATACTTGACACAAGATAATGGTGGTAAATGCCGAATTGCTTTGCTGTGTAAATCATTTCCGTTAGGGAGCGAGCTTCATCAACTTTTATTTCTTGAAAACTTGACTCCTTCAACGTCTCCATCTCTCTTGCAAATTGACCAGACTTTTGCACGAATTTCAATTTTCTTTCGTTTCGTGATCATGTGACATCCACATGAAATTCAACCCTCTCCCTGTGAGTCAACTGGTTACAAAGGATTACTATTAAGAATTATACATCCATTTACTCAGAAATGATAAGGAGCAGATGTTTTAAAGATACGTATTCGGTGTGGGTCAGGATAAATGCAAAGAACACCTATTGTAAGTGCAATTGACATTGTCGGCGTGGGGGGGGGGGGGGGACCAGTAGGTAATGCACTTTCTTGTTTGGGTCATTTTACTCACTTGATTGGGTTAACCATCAGGAATTCCTTCTAAAGATGTTTAGTTCCGTAGTAGTCAATCTCGGATGAAAGTAGGCCGAATCTCGTTCAACTTCATTGCAACCTCCTCAAGACTACTTACCAAATAAGGGCAGCTCGCCTTGCTGAGAATGTTCAGGAAATGTGGTGGTTTCAGGAAGCAAACATTGATCGGGAGATATGCAGCTTTTTCTTCGCTTTTTTCTGCTCCATCCTGCGTTTAGGGTTGCTCTCGCATCAACGCTCACAGCGCTCACTTACTTGATAAAAAGTGTTTCAGGAAATCCACCGTATCACAGGATCTATTAGCTTCTCACTTATTTTGGCTTCATTTTTTTTGGCGGTGCAATTGCTAACATTCTTTTTAGGCTGTTGAAAGATTGTTTCTATGAATTTATGTAAATTGAGCAGATGTTATCATTACCCACAATAGATTCGTATAAGTACGTTGTGTAATTAGGTTTCAAAGACTACGGTTCTTGACGTCGTTGTTTGAAACAACGCAAAATTACCAGTCCTGGGGGTGGAAAGAGACATACATTGAACATAATGGCTTACAGGGCAAGACATAATCTTTGAGGCGTAGGTTTGTAATAGATTATTAGAAGGAAACTGTGGAAATAATGAGGTACAACAACTATGAGCAAAGTCTCTTGTTTGGCTATGATGAATCTTCTTTGTGTGGAAGAAGTAACAACAACATTCAATTCTCATAGGGGGATACCTGTTAAGATTACTCTCGAACATGATGTATGCGAAGAAGATTTAGAGGATTTCCCACCATTGCTTCTCTTGTTCTTCGAAAAACTCCTACTATAACCCCAATATTCGACAAAAGAGAAATTTATACACTTTTGTACATTTATCTGTTGAATATATTTACTCCAAATTTTCCAGAGCGTCCAGAACATGTTCATTTTGAACTTGGCCGCTAGCGACGTTATGATGTGCCTACTTTCTCTGCCCATTACACCGGTAACAAATATCTACAAGAACTGGTATTTCGGAAATGCATTATGTCATCTTATACCATGTGTTCAAGGTAGGTATGGTAACGTTCAATAACAACAAATGTATTTATTTAATTCTTTAATAGTTGACAAAACAGGGACATTGGAAAAGGATAGGGTTGGTTAGGGATGCGGGAAGAAGAGAAAAATCAGAGGTTAGGTTCATGGACTGGAGATGAAGGATAAACTTCACCAGGGAGCTAACGAATGGCTACGAAAGAACCTACGTGGTTTAGAGTCCTAGGAATGCTAAATCTGCTTTGTTAACCTTTTTCTAATGGGTTATACGTTCATAGAACCTGGTCCAGAACGTCCATATCATGGAAACTGGTCCACAACGCCCATACCTTATAGGCTTAGTTGAAAAAGTTTATTCTACTCTGAGATATTTTAAGTGAATACCTTGCCAGTTCTAAAGATGGCCATTTACACCTTCAAAAGAAGATTTGGCAGAATTAATATCGATAGTCGTATTTGGCTGCGCTGTGCAAACCGGAATTTGGCCTCGGATTTATCCCTCCTTGACTCAGCTTTCATCCCTTGAAGGGCCCAGCACTGGACCTCTGTTAAGCCTTGAAGTCAACTGCATAGCCTTGTGTTTTCCGCTTAGCGTTGTTTTGAGCCAGGATCGTTGTCCTACATTGTTCACAGATAACTACTGGCTGCAATTATTTGTTGAAGTGTTCAGTTTGTGGTGCTTGGCTTAAGTGTTTCCCTTAACTTATTCATGGGACACCCCATAAACAAAGTCATTTCGGCTAACGACGTGACATTGCAATTTACCGTTATGTTTTACTCAGAGTAAGGAGTTTGTACACAAACAAGATATATGTGTCTTAAATACTGAAACAGATGCTTTTGCAGGTGTGAGTATATTTATTTGTACGTTCAGTCTAGGAGCAATCGCTGTGGATAGGTACATTCTCGTGAGTTCACCACGTTTCATGCTCTACAGTCCACTCGAACCCGTGGCTTATTTTTGTAGGTTGTGAGACCACACACGAAGCCATTGAGCCGACGCGGTGCCGTGATTGCGACGCTGATCCTCTGGACGTTGTCGTTCACCGTCACGCTTCCATATGCGTTCAACATGGAGATGGTGGATTTCTCTGTGAGTTTCAAAGAACGAGCACGTTCTCGCACGATTTTCCAGCTACTTGTAGATGAGGAAATTTAATTCGAAGCGCAACATCAAACCTCATACTTGGTTGGACACGACGTTTGGATTTAATGCTTGAAGGAGCACATTGATAGTCGCGCGTGAGGCCGATGAGGAGGCAGCATTGCCGCCAGTTGCCCTTCATCTTTATGTTTAGAGTGAAATTTAATGCACTTATATTTGGTCATGTGCCTTGACGAGGTAGAAAGTCTGACCTAACATTGATGTTAAGCTGGTGCTGAATCCTTTTAAAACACGTAAGAATTGTCTCCAAAATGAGAATTTACCCATGGGACCACATAAAAGTAATTTTATACCATCTAAAGAACCCATAAGAACATTAAGAAAAAATTATCAATACTTCTCCGCACCCTGTGCTATCAAGCATGATATAGCGTAGATATGATGCATGATATAGCGTACCCCCCCCCCCCCCCGTCAAATTTGCAAAGCAGTCTGGATGCTACCTCTTTCTGACTTTGTCCAGAAACGGGTTCTGCTCATTTGGTCGCTGGCTTCACAGACGCTCTTCTTCAGGAATTTGTGAGTGCCAGCATATTCTCCGGTTAGGAATTTATGATTGCAAAGAAACTCTAGAACTGGAAAATGAAACTGAGAAAACTGCCACCAAATCAATTCCTGTCATTAACTATTCCGGAAAAGAAAGCCGGGAAATCCTGCAATGTCTTTCTAAGGGTTCAAGGGATGTGGATGGATTCTTGGTCGCCCAAGCAAGAAAGCAGCGGCGGTGTGGCTAATGAAGACGTCACAAAAATCCTAATGAGCTAATCTGTTCCACAGCCTGCAAAACCAACATGGTATCACTGATATCAAGGAGGAATCTTAATAATAATTAGAAATTAGTTTTTGTTAAAAGAATCTCATTTCAATGGTTTCATAAACATAATGAGCGCCTGCTAAGAAGACTTAGAGGTCCTTGCTCCAAAGGGATTTCCTATCAATCTTCAGTGAATACCTTAGGCGCTTTACCGAGTTCATATCCTTGCCAGAAAAAATCTAACAAAAAAAGTTGTGAACTTTTTGTCCTTGCTTCAATCGTCAAAGAAGGTGTGAACTTGACTACAGTGCAGTAACTGGCGGTAACTGTCACCATTGCCATCTAATCCCACTTTTTTCTTGCATCCATACAGAAAAAAGTGATGCAATTCTGGGTAGCAAACTTATTAAGACTCCTAACTCTAACGAAATAGAGTAATAGAATAATTCTTAATGAACAAATTCAATGCCTCTGTTCTCTGTTCGAAATTCGTTTCTCTGGGCTACTAATTAGATATGTAGCACTTACAAGTGCACTCGAACAAGTGCTTGCGTAAAAAGCAATTTTTGCACATCCTCTTAAGAACAAAGGGAAACAGCCGGCTATTGCTTTCAAGCTAATGGAGTATGGAGTAAGCTTCTTCAAAGTACATACATATCCAAGTACATATCTCTTATCTTCATGTTGATCAGGACTGTGACTTTTTCCTAGACGCATACACAACTATGAGAACATGAGCGGGATGGAGATATCAGCAAAGATGTGCATGCGTTACTTTTTTCTGGCTGTGATAGTTCGCGGGAAAGGAAATAGCTTTTTGACATCTTTGACAATAGGAGTTTTTGCATGAAAGCATTTTGAATAGTCGAACACCGTGGTTTTTCTTCTGAGTTACCGGAGATTGCCAATGTATCCATTCGATCAGCTGTTCTGTACTTTACTCACTGCACACTTTCCACTTATCATTTATCTAGAACATGCACAAGAAATGGGGAAATATAATAGCTCTGAGGAACGCAGAAAGTGGTTGATTGAGCTTATGTGAAAATTTCATCTATTTTATAAAGCAGTTTCTAAGAATCTGCGACCCATTCTGGAGGAGGAGCGTCCCCCCCCCCCCTCTCCTTGACACCCTTTACTTCCGCCACTGGTAGGAAATGCAAAGTGGTGTAAAGTGAGATTACTGCTGCAACATGTCTACTTAAAGCAAGAATTTCCTTTCACACATGAGCTAATAGCATGGAAGCATAGAAAACTAAAACCTATGCACTTTTCAAGAGGGCCTGACACGTACCCCGATAGAGGCAGCATTCGCGAGAATTTTCGTTTTGTTTCGAAAAGATTTCAGAGCAATCTGGAGTATTGACACTGCTTAACACTTTCATAGAGCTGAAACGTTACGAGATCCCTGAAAATGCCCTCTTCTGGATCTCATAAATAGACTATGTGTAGCATGCGTATTAGAGTTGACCGGGCCATGGGACGAGGACCAGTATCAGAAGTATGATCATGCAGTCATTTTTATCAGCTGTATCTCTGCCCGATCGGTATTCTGTTCTAGTCTACAGCCTTCTCGCACCGTGGCAAAACAAGCAACGATTAGGAAATGTGTAGCAGTTGACAGAGACTTCACTGGAAAGTCAAAACTTTGTGGATGTTTCTAATGGAGGAAAAACTATTGAGGATCAATACTTTGACAAAACCTAGCCCTCAGTAATCAAGCAGCCACAGATACCATAGAATATTCATTAGTAGAATCGGATTTGATGAAAAGAACAAAAAGAACGAAAAAATTCACTGAGAAATGCGCAATGAAAAAAAAAGCGAGTGAATTCTAAGAGATGACAGCAGTACAGCTGACTCTTCTACTTTTCACGCAACAAAACAAAGGCGCGGCTTATACTCCATCCATCCAAATGTGTTCCGCTTTCAGCCACAGGGAGTGTGCGGAAAATTCTGCACTGAACGGTGGACAACGGCGCTAGCCCGACGGTCGTACACCATGGTTGTGATGTTCTCTCAATTCGCGTTGCCTTTCACTTTGATGGCTTTCTGCTATGCACATATTTTCCTGGTCCTCAATCGCAGAGCAAAGGTGGGTTCGGCTGTTTTTATGCAGCCCCTCCCGTTCCACTCATCCCACCCCAAATTGTTTATTTCTGGATACCTTCAGGTTAAACTTCGACGAATGGATGAACGTTCAATAGCGCTCGAAAACTCGTTGCCAGC
>KN726446.1:0-22967 GCA_000816745.1 Ancylostoma duodenale
ACATATACATATACATATACATATACATATACATATACATATACATATACATATACATATACATATACATATACATATACATATACATATACATATACATATACATACACATACACATACACATACACATACACATACACACATACACATACACACACATGCACATACACATATACACATACACCCCTAAGTCCAACCCCTTCGAACTTGGTCTCGATCCGTCCTCACTCGATCCGCGCTCACCCGTTGAGGCTCTTTTTTTCTTCCTTTTATTTTCGTATTTGTGTTTTTTTTTCCTGCTTGTCTTCCTTTTTTTCCTTCCGCACTATTCTTGTTGGGGCAGGAGGGGTCATCCACTTGCCCCATAAAGCTACCTGTTAGGCCTCGTTCATTTTTCGTGCTAATTCCTATATCCGGCATTATTATCATGCATTTAATATATTGTATTAACACCTTTAGGATAAAAATAACCAAAATGTTTCTTGTTTGATCAGGCTAAGGGATAATGGCCGATACTTTAGAGAGTTGGGCGATGGCTTGTATATAAGTTCTAGCAACATTAATTCATCTGGGGAGAAATATCACAAGTGATAGTGCCCTGGATTCAAATACAAAATGTTAACAAACCCTAACAAACACGATTTCCATTTTTTTCGTTGCACAGGCCTGCTTACAATGTTCAACGTCGTTTCAGCAAAATCACGTCCTTTCATCGAAGTCTGCTCTCACAACACTACGAGCAGAAATCTGAAAATCTGCCGTTGGGTGGATAGCAAGGTAGCAGTGCCAGACGAGGCATGCAAGGGGGAGGGGGTCAAAAAAGGGGACTCTGCTACTCTGGGGGCTCGGGTGAAGAGATAAAATTCTGAAAAAATCCTAATTCCAACACTAAATCTTTATATATAAAGACTGGTAAGGGTCCAAGTTCTTCTAGAGCCAAACCACGAGACTTGTGCGAAATTTTATTGCTTTCCAATCGCACTGCAGTGCCTTAAGAGCAGCACCCACGGAAATTTTCGAAACTAAGATCCCGGCTTTTTTTTTGGGAGGGAAGGAGGGTGCTCAGCACGATTTTGAAGACAAAACTTTCCATTACCATCAGAAACACCGTTTTAAGAAGTTTATAACTGCCTTGCATCCAACAGATGTGGTCGAGTTGCGCGAGCCATGGGATACGGACAAACAGGAAAAGATCGATAAGGCAGTCTTTTCCACCATGCGGATCTTCGCAAAATCAGTTATTTTTCCTGAATTGCGGCATCTCCGCACGGTAGAAAAAGAAATAACCATTGGAAAATTAGTAGCAGTTAACAAAGACGGCACTTGAAAATCAAAACACTGCGGAATTCGCTAACTGGGAAGAAAAGAGAGAAAATTAAAGCTTCGACAGGAACCAGTTTTATATATTGGTCAAGCAACTATAATTACCCTAATGGAAAATATTCGCAATTACCAGAAACAAGAAAAAAGAGAAAATGAGGGTAAATGGTATGATTTTGAAAGCATACCGAATGAATTTACTTCAGAAAGGGGGTGGTTTGGTAAATATTAGGTGCGTGCAAAAGTTCCGGGCAGTTGGTGGTGCTTTACCGTTCAATGGCGTTTTCCTCCTTGCGGTTGCGATATCCTGCAACGGTTTTAATGTGTGCTGGCAGCCTGATACTTCTGCTACCCATAACACTTTTGGCTCCAATCGAACATCGCAGCGTTGCTGTGTTTTAGTAGCAAAACCAATAATAAGTGCAGTCAACAAAATTGTGGAATTTTGCTTTATGAATTCGAATCTGGACGATTGCATTTGTGGAGGATATCTTCTCCAAAATGCCAGGGGATTGTGGGTTCATAAGAAGTCTGAGCGGAGATAAGAGTTTGCAAAATGTTCCACAAGCTGCTCAGAGACTTGATCTTCACAAAGGCTCCCGGAAAGAACAGGTTGAACCAGACCCCATGCAAATTGCGGAAGACATTACGGGGAATTTAGCCAACTATGCCGCGTCACTGGAAGAGAATCGGTAAGAAGAGGAAGATGAGTAGATGGATTTTACGTGAGTCGAGCGAAGGACACCATCGTTTACACTGGCAAGTCTGCAGATATTCGTCGTACAGATTTTCCAACAACTCGTTTATTGTAGGAATTGTTATCGTTGATAGAGAATGGGTTATGTGCGACAATAAAAATAGGTCGTTACCGAACCTAGGCTTCAGCGGCCCACATAAAAAATAGGCAAACCATCGTTACGTTCTGAAAAAATTTTTGACCTTTAATGACCAGCAACGTGAGTAACCCGCAAAGAATTTTTTTCAACGAGCGCTAAATAACTGCTCAGTAATACCCTCCTTTGTCTAAAATAACCATGGCGAAACTCTTAAGTATGAGGCCGAAACAGGCGAACGTACCTGATTCGATGCTTCTGAGGGATGACGCTTACCAGCATGTTGAATGTTAACCGTATAAAGAATTACATTTGTTACACAATGGACCTGTCTCTAACAGATTGTCCCCATTCCAAGTTTCCATGGTGGTACAATCGCTGTTAAACTTTTAATGAACAGACCCTACTCAAAAGCGACGTGCGCCGCTCTTAAACCTGTCAAATTTTTAGCTTCTGGAAAAATCTACTAATGCCATATTGGCAACATTACGCGGATGCCAATGCTTTTTGATATGGGTAGAAACATTGATTGAGCCAAGTTATGGCGTTTTGAAAAATTAGGTGCAACTGCTCCGGAACTTTTGCACCTAATAGATCAGCTGACAATCGATCCTTCTCGCGCCCCAAGAAGATCTCGGTCCTCTAACGCCACCGAACACAACCGCGAAAACACGTACAATCAGCTGATAGAAAAGTCCGTCTGGTCCTAGGCAATCTTATTGTAAGTACTTAAAAGGACACTTCCAGACTTTCGGGATCTCCGCAACGAAATTTTCCGTGGGTGCTGCTTTTAAGAATGGTCGTGAGGTAGAGATGTGCAGACATCACATGAAAAACCGATTTATTGAACGAGATGAGGCTAGATCCTCGTGTGTCCCACATTTTTGGCATCATCAGACCATTAGGGATTCACATCCCCAATGCCAATGATAAGGGCACATAGTATTCTCAGGGCCTCACCGCGGGACCCGTGTCCTCCGGTGGCGGTCTTGCAGCTACCGTGTGAGAAAGTGTTAGCAAGGATTTCAGGCACTCTAAAATACGGCATGAACATTGTCCAATTGTTTTCTTATATCACCTTCGAGTCATACGGCTACTCTGCACATTCAAAAATGGTGGGCGAAGTCTGTGCTCGTCCTGAGAACTACTGCGGCACAATGCAGCGCTCGTATCTCTTGCACCCTCTTACATGGCGCATGTTTGAATCGCTTGAGCGATTCTGCAGCCCTTTAACCAGTTCCAGTTTGTATACTCACATGTATGTATAGAATGAATGCACCATCATAGGGCATTATGGCATTCCCTGTGGACAAGCATACAATTAGCCAAACTTTCCGGGTAACTCCTAACTTCCTTCATTGCTCTCGAGATTTACAAAGGGTACGGAAGCACCCATGGGTGGCAGGTGGAAAAACCCCAGTAGTGCGAAGAGCGCCAGGATACGGATCCGCCGATAGAGGACGGGGAGGAGGGGGTGGCCTGTGTTGTAGAAAACGCCCTCTGTTGTAGAAAACGCCGGAATAAGAGTCCGCCGATCGATCATTTCCTACCATTGGAGGGTGGGCCTCCTGTGCCCCAGTATTGTGAAAAAACGCCAGGATATTCACAGATAGACAAGGGCTCCGCTGTGGCCCAAGTATGACGAACGCTAGGATCTGGGTCCGCCGATGGAGAGTACGGGTGCACCGGTATGCGCCGGTGCTCTAATGACGGAAAGACGGTAATGATCGACCAAGGAGAGGGGTGTCCGCAAGCATCCCAATGTGTTAGTTAATCTTTTCCGGTAGTGCTAGGTCACTTTCGCAAGCACCACTCAATCACTGATGAACTCAAGCTCCAAAAAAATTTCCAACGGAATAAAACACGAATAAGAAAGATTGATTCCGAGAGCAGTGACTGCGCAAGGTTATATCAGAAACTCCCTTTCTTATTCTCCAAGCGAAGAGACGAAAAGTCTTGGAAGCTTTTTTCATGGAAAGAGACATTCCCTAGCGTTTTTTTGTACTGTAACAGGCAGCAAATTCCGTGCCAAGACTTGACGTCCTAAGTACGGAGTAGCGGGTGAAGTCAGGCAGATCTCCAAAGCCAATAATCAAGTTAAGGATAAAGTTTGGAGAGGCACTTCAGCGAAACCAGAAAAAAAAAACAGCGCCTTCGTCAGGTATTTCAGCTCGCGTGATAAAAATCCTCATAAAACTTACTGAATTAGATAAAATGACAAGATGAAAAGAACTATGTTTATTCTCTTAAAATTTCACTACAGCACCTAATCTGTAAGTGATCTAGGCCGCAATCTTTACGATACCCCTGTGACTCAACGTGTCAGGTCAATGATTGGAAGCTTAATTTTGGATTTCACACTCACATACTGTTCACATGCGTTAGCATATTTAAAAAGTTTTGCGCGAATTAATTCCCTTCTGTACTATCAAGTACTACTACTGCAGCGACGGCCCATCGCGCGCGACGATATGTACGAGTTGTCTACCTGACTGTTTTCTCTAACCATGAAGGATTCAGAAGCAGATAGATACTGTAGCCATTGCTGCCTGTGCCTGTGGGAATGTGCGGACGAGGTGCGAGATGACCCAGCTAACGAGCGAGCGCACCTCTTGACTCGGACCCTATTTTTGAACTGCTTGAAAGGCAATACGTGGCGCATCTAAGCATATGTGAATCTTCTAAACAAAGCGCCGTGAGAGGGCTAGAGCGGCGAGATACGCGGTGACACTCATGGACACCGCAATCTTGAGGCGCAGGTTGTGGGGAAGGGGCCCGCCGTGGCCCAATGGTGTGGGGAACGCCGGGATGCGGCTCCACCGATGGAGGAAGGATCCGCCGTTGCTCAATAGTCTGGTGAACACCAGGACACGGCTCCGCAGATGGAGAGAGGGGCCTCTGCGGCCCTACAGAGGGAAATCACCAGTACGCTGGTCTACCAATGGATGAAGGATCCGCCGTGGTCCAACAGTGAGGAAGTCGTTAGGATATGGGTCCACAGTTGGAGAAAGACCCGCCGTGGCCCACTCGTGTGGGGGACGTCAGGACACGGGTTCACTTTGATCCGATAGTGTTGAGAATGCCTGGGTGCGAGCCCGCCTTTGGAGAACGGGTCCGGCCTGCCGTAATTGTGAGGAAGGCACCAGAATGCGGGCGCTCAGATGAAGGGCCCAATGGTGTGGATAACACCAGGATACGGGTTCGCCAATATAAACGTGGTCCGCTGTGACTCAGCAAAGTGGAGAATACCAGGATACGGTTCAGCCGACGGTGAAAGGGTTCATTGTGGCCTAACAGTAAAGGTGACGCCAGAGTACGGGTCCACCGATGGAGAAAGGGCCCGCTGCGGCCCAGTAGTGAGGAAAACACTAGGATGCTTTGGTTCATTAGTGTAGGGAATGGCAGGATACAGTTCCGCCGATGGAGAACGCTTCTGCGATGGCCCAGTAGTGAGGAATACTCACGAATACGTCATACGGTGTAGAACGGACTTCTCAAACTTATACTCACCTCATGAGAAGGACTTCATGTTCGGGCCCATTTAAAGATTTGTTCCGCTTTTTTATCAATTTTCTAGAGATTTGCTAGGTGCGAAGCTTTTGCACATGCCCCAAATGGCTGCCCCACCCCACTTTCTAGCGTTCCGAAGGGGCGCTAGTTGCTGAATAAATTCCTACTTCCGATCCTTAAAGGCAGCACCCACGAAAATTTTCGTCATCGAGATTTTAGCGTAGCAGTGAGTTTCCGACTGTGGTTGCATTGGTGAATTTTGTCAGAACTCATGAAAAGATGATTTTTGAACGTTTCTCACTTGTTACGTTAGACGAGGATGGTCGAGTTGCGCTGATCAGGTCTGACAAAAAAGTCGATAACAATGCCTCCGTCGTCACGTATTTTCTCAATGCAATCGGGTAATTTCTTGGATTTACAGCCTTCTCGGGTAAAAAAAGAACGGGATATGAAAAAAGGAGAGTGAAGGAGATAGGAGTGATGGAGATATATGAGAGCAGTGGAAAAAAAGGGCGCCGAAGAAACTTTTCCATAGGAAAACTGAGTGATTGCTGGCGAAAACAGCTGATTCTTATTAAGTCTCGCTCCAAGGCTATTTTTGCAAAGCAAGACAACTCGTATCAGCAGGCTGGGTTGAAATGCTGAAAGGGTGTTGTACTTGTAATATCTTGCGTAAGGAAGGGTCTTCTACTGCATTTCCGTCGCAGAATTGTCGGGACTATGCCTTAGGTTCCAAAACTATCAAAAGTTCAGATGTGAAGATTATCGTGGGTGCTGCCTTTAGAGAAATTTAGAAAGTGACAAAAATTGTGGATTTTCCACTTTTGACTACACAACTTCAAACAGAATCGTGCAGTAATTCATTTTAAACGTTTACAGAATATTTGTTTTCCTCCTCGATCACTCTCGTGTGAAAAGCGACTCCTTTTAATTACCCCAACACCGGATGACTGAACCGAATTTTTAAATGTCGTCGATTTTTTCATCGTCCTTATCTTATTCCACCCATACTGGTAACTCATCCTTATGCTCTCCTCTAACTTGAACTTGGCGCAATCAGATTGTCACTTGATTCTATTGAGGAAGCTTTCCTTCGAAGAGAAAATGTTCAGAAACTGTGCCAAGGTCAGAATTCGGGCAAGTCGATGTTTCGTCTCATGGTATGGCGACCTCGCTCAAGAAGGCCCTCGTTTTCTGGGGAGAACATGGCAAGAGGATCATCAATACCTACCACGGATACATTTCTGACTAAGGTGTTGTATCATCGTTTTTGAAAAAAAAAATGTTTGGCTCACAAACGCCCTCTTATAGTTTTACACCCTAATAAAAATAAATTTTTTGAAACAGTAATAAAATAAACAATAAATAGAGGACCTATGAAATTAGGTGCTGGAAGGGTGTGGCCAACTCGAGAAAATAAGGGGTCAAATGTTTACACGTAAACACAGGAGCGCAGCAGTGCACAAAGTAGTCTTGATGTGAATACACCTTATGGTTCAGCTCACCAAAAGCTCCCTGTGTGTACTCTGATAACTGTGCAGCACGAACGCAGCCCGAACGCCGTAATGGTTCGGTTAGGAACGTTAGCAGCAACTGGGAACCGTAGCTGCTAGCGTTTCTAACCGAACCCTTACGGCGTTCGAGCTGCGTTCGTGCTGCACGGTTATCAGAGCAGTAAAGATTAAGATCTGAACTATCAGTCGTAGGATTTCGAGCTCACATACTACACTACAGAAGACTTTGAAGTACAATGACCAATCGCCTACCAAAAGCATTGTAAACGGAAGACTTCCCCCCTCGAGTCCAGACGTAGAGGGTACTTGCTTATTGCAATGCTGGGAAAACTGAATGCGTTCTCAATGCACGGGTAAAAGAACATCTTAGCGACGGGTCAGTTGATATAGGCTCTAGGAAATCATAGACATGACAACTGTCAGGATATTGCGCGGTCCCACACCTGAGCTGTAGGGGAGTATCAAACGGTATTATTATATAATAGTACAGGGTGCGTCAGAATTATTGACGCAATACAAATGCTACTGTAAAAGAGATAACATCCGGAAAAACCCTGCATATTCATATCCAAAATGAAGAACATGTCTTAGCGAGTGCAAAAAATGAACTCTTGTTTGGAGCGCGCTTTCCTCCTGTAAAAGCAACCAAAAAGATGCTAGGGCAAAATATCGTCGATGTGCTGCAAGTAAGATTCGTCCATTCCTCTTTCATATTACAAAAAGGGTAAGCTTTTGGAATACGATACTCCTACGGGAACTAGGACAGGTCTTGCTCTCCAAGTAAGCCATGAAGGCAGGTCCTTGTTCGCAAATCTTGTCGCCTTCTCGCCAAGGAAATGCATCTATGCTTTACTACAGAAATTTTTTTCCTTTCCTTGTTTCTCATCCAAGCAATTATTTCCTTGTTTATCTTAGTTCTTATCACAAGGTGAATCCATAGGTACTTAGGCAGGACTGGGCTGTTGTGCAGAAGACAAAAGTGGTACAGGCCCAGTTTCAAAAATCTACTTGAGGGGCTTCAATTTGACAGAGAATAGGCTTCCTTGTGAACCGAATTCCAGTCTGCTGATGACTTCATGAGAGTATCTTAGAGAGCAAGAGCTACGCTATCATCCACAGAAACACCAATCTCCCAAAGGCTCATCTATTCAAGATCTGGAACATAGTCGACTCTAGCTAGTTGCGGCGCAGAGGCTAAGCGCTCCCTCGTCGTCTCTGTGACTGCCTCAGCAAGGAAGGAGCCTGCTGCAAACAGAGTGCATTTATTCTAATCGCCAAGACTTGGGCTTTATTCTGCATGTACCTATTTAGAATATTTTCGCATCTTTTATTTTGTACTACTAATTTTAGGTGCGTCAATAATTCTGACGCACCCTGTATTTATTATACTCGTGTGCTACATAACAGGGAAAGGGGAGGGGCTGCATAGATGATGGCAGCCGAGTGATGAGCCGGTCTGTCGACAGTGACTATTTGGCGGCTGGTGGGACTCCACGCAACAACCACGTGTTGCTGGGATATATTTTCTCCCGACACAACCACAATGGTGAAGATTTAACGTCATGTGCACAATCTTGGCCTACAAACCTGAAATTTCAGCAACGAAGTTACTAGAGACATTCTGGATCTCCCCCCGGAATCCAGAGATGAATAACCGAAATGACTGCTTGTCAGTAACGATTGACTTCCTGCGCTTTGTGCTATACCGTAAGCTGAAGATCGTTATACTCTGGCGCATATACCATCTTGAGCGCCTAGTGGGACTCATTCGTCCAGTGAGCATCACCATTTGGTGCGGACAACACCCGCGAAATTGCGGGAAATCGTGGTACGCTGTACACTTCTTTTCGGAGATTACCAGCTGTGGTCGGGCGATGTCAGTAGACTTGCTGAGAGCGATGGGGCCTTTGACGGTTCAGAGCATAAACACCTCTTCACCACCTTCAGGCCTCTGAAGAAGACGTCACCGTCAAAACGTCAGGCCCTCACAAACTATTCCACCCACCAACCTGGCAGGCGCAGAAGCAAGTAATCGAATACATCGTGCATGCCCATTTTCAAAAACAGGGAACATGGAGACTATTTGTCGTAACATTTTTATTCATATGATAAATGTAGCTTGACTGAGATTACATCAAGAAAAGTACGGCTGTCACAATACAAGGGCAGTCGTCAACAAATCGAGCCACTACCAGAGAACCTTCCTGAACTTTGTGGTAAAAAAGGGATACAGTGATATGAGAGTTTGAACTAATACAGCAAAACATGTTTAAAAGATAAGATAGCCGCAAGTAGCCGCACCTTCGCAACAAGTTTTTTTTTCTTTTCTCGTGCGTTCATCAGTTTTTAAAGCATGTATTTGATCAAGACGGTGCCGCTGAAAGCGGTTGCTAACCTCTCGTTACGCAATGATACATGAATCATCACCGAACTCATCACACTCTTTGAAAACAACACTTTCATGTTTCTAGGAAGATTAAAATTTCCCTGCGCCAATATAAGTGAATTTCCATGGAGCTGCGAAAGGGCAGATAAGGACAACGTTATTGTATTCCTTTCTAAAACAATGTTTGGTGGAAACTTAGTTGGAACCTCAAAGTAAAGCAAAGATAGCCAGAACAAACCCATTATTTTTCTCAACAAAGGAACTCCGGCAGCATAAAAGCATGAAATAGAGCACAATGACGAATAGAAGTTACGAGAACCGAAATCAATCTAGACTCACTTGACTAATATTGCAAAAAAAAAAGAGTCACAAATCTAGTGAGTGGTCATAATGTTCATACCCTAATTAAACACAACTCTATGATTAGGAAGGAGGCGGTTTCATTCTTTAAGACAGAGCTCGCGAAGGCGGCGATCAGCAAGCAGATGATCTTTAGAGCACGAGAAACTGTATACTGCAGTTATACATGATCTTAACTCCCACGTATGACGCAAGAAACTGCAAATTAGAGCGCCCGCTGAGAAACGTGAACGTTTTACCCGTTCAATGGACAGCATCTGCCCAATTAGTCTTAGCCACTAAGCCTTTTGAGGCACTAACAACTATGTACATACAAAAAGATGCAACGGTGCTCAAGACCCTCGTGTGGATTCCTACCATACGGCACATCGCTCGGTTGGATTCATTGGGGTGCCCACGTCACACTGAAACGCGGCTGCGAACTCAGGCTGGTTGGCCAGCACCTGGTTCACCCTGAAAAGCATTCCCTTTTAGGTGTAAACGCAAAGAAGCACTGAGTTGGAACAGATTATTCACCGATAGCGTTGCGGAGAATGTGGATCTGTAAGGATGAGATTGATCATTGCGTCATTTGTCATGTGGCCGCACCAGACCTGAATATACTATAGTTGAAAACGTAGTTCCCGCAGGCAAATTGAAACAAACTCATTAATTTAGTAATCATTAGTTATTAGTTCAGTAATAGCATCACACCTGCTCTTCTTACCATCCTCCTCAGTATTCGCAAAGAAGTAAGCATGCTAATCATTGCATGGCTTCAGCCTTATCTGTACTAGCCGTGATAGTGATCAGAGCTGTGTGTTACAAAAATTTCAAATTCCGGTAATCCGCGTTGGTCGCTACGCGTTAATGCATTATTTCGGTAGTCCGTTAATTTGTAAGAATGCTGGGGCGTACGAAATACCACAATTCCCAGTCAACCTCCCAATTTTTTACTAGAAAAAGCCTACATAAAGTAGATAGATGCACACAGGCAATAATTTGCAGCCGCGATCGAATTATTGGGCCGGAAATAGCAAAGCTTTAATGCTCTATGAGATAGAGAAGAGAATAAAAATTTCTTACTGGCTTGCCGAGTGTATCCCAGAAAATGATATCAACCAAGTAACAAACAAGCTTTCCTTTCAACCCACTCGACAATCCCTATCCTAGCGCAAGTCCTAAGATAATCAAGGAAACATCTGAGCTAGCTACACACTTTCACAAATGGGTGTCGGGAGGTGTCGTGCCGCTCTTCATCTGGTTCCGATCTTGAACATAAACTATCCAACTTTTGCAGTGGAGAAGGGCTAGTCGTCTTGATTTTCACAGCAGTTACTTGACCTATTATCTTATGGAGAAAATGCTGAACAATGCCCATAGAATTTCACGTTAGAGTTTTCCTTTCTAGTGCGTGAAACATTTTAAAAATTCATCTGATCAGATGTTGCCATCCAGAGTGGTTTCCTTGCAAGGGTGTCGACGCATGAAGGAGTCGAACAACGTTCGAACTCTGGAACTTTTTCCAACCAGAAATGTCTTTAAATTTCTAAAATTCCGCGGACATACTTAAAAGAAACAAGTCTGTTCGCAGCCGTAGTCTTTGTGCTTCCATTCAAAACAAGCTCACAGTGATTCCCTGATAACATAGGATGTTCTTAGAAATAGTGAGTCAGTCTTCCACAGAATATGACCAGCCTTCTGTCATTGTTCAACCGATTCCCAACCAATTTCTCACTTATTATTTAGACGACCTGTAACGGATTTTTTAGGATTTTTTGATAAAACCTCAATCGGTTGCTGAAAAGAAAGGATTCATCTGAGTCACCGTGATGAGCTCACACTGTATGTCTGAGGACTGAAAGGTCTCCTCAGAGTCGACTTTGAGATTTTGACAACAGAAGAATCTTTAGGCGAGAGAAACGGATCACGATGATATACATTTCATGCAAAAGTGTGAAAAAAGCCTTTCCAATCCCCTTTTTAGGAAAGTTCGGGATGCAGGATGCCTCAACTCTGTAAATCCTTCTGCCAGCAACCTGTGATACTGTTCGTTCCATGCTTTTTTGCCACGTTGCATTCTATTGTTTTACTATCAGACAAAGCTCCGTACTCCCATTACTGTCGGAACCCCCCTCTGAGAACAGAGCTGCAAAATCTTTCTCCGTTTATAATCCATGAACCTCACGCGCTCAACTAACATAGCATTTTTATAATCCACGAATCCTCCGCCCCGAATTAACATCGAAGGCTTGTAAGCTTATCATTGTAAGCTCCATTGAATGACAGAAGAAAATGTCTATGTTTTTTTAGTTGATTTAACAATTAACTTCTCAGGCGCAAAACCTGTGTAACTCAGGCAACTTCGTACTTCGACACTTTCATAAAAGATGTGCGAATTGTGGAGGAGGGAAATGGCTTCGAAAAGTTCGAGAACATTGCGAAGTATAATGAAAAATCGTCGGAATCCTCTCATATAAATCCTGGTAGTGCAACAAAATGTTCTGGAGCGCAGGCGTAGGGGGGAGTAGCACGTGATCGCTGCGCCCACCGTGAGGTTCAATTAGAGACTGTGCCTCGCGAGGATGCGAAGCTGAGGGGGAATCGGTCGATGTTTCGTCATAGGTCCATAGACATAGCGGAAGTCGGGTGACCAGCGGCTAGCGGTCTCGAACCCTCCAAGTGAGAGAATGTTTACAGCAACGTACGGAGCAGAGTAGTTCCTGTGCTGGAGCTTTGCTATCCATTTCACACTGCTTCGAAGCATGGTGAGATAACCACCTCGACAGTATAGGTGTGTGCCGTGGAAGTCCAGCTCGGCATATCTTCATTTGGAATATGATCTTTGGACACCTCTCACTGAGGTCCTATGGGGATTACGCAGCATGATGATCCGTCTGTTTTAAAGGCAGCGAGAGCCGAAATCCTCGACTTCGAGCTGAGGTGCGGGTAGTGAAGCACAGACTCAGCACATCACAAATGAGAAACGAACACAGACAATTATGGCTTACCTGCAGAGAAAATGGAACATTCGTCGCGAACACGCCTGACCGTTTTCGCGTGCGGACGAGTTTTCCCGGCCCCAAAAGCCATTGTGGCGTCTGGTTTGGCGCATATGCTGAGTGCTCCTGTGAATTCAACGCATTTCGTAGTCCCTTTGCGAAAAAACCACGCGCCGCAATGGCTTTTGGGGCCCGGAGAAAACTCGTCCGCACGCGAACACGGCCAGGCGTGTTTGCGACGAATGTTCCATTTTCTCTGCAGGTAAGCCATAATTGTCTGTGTTCGTTTCACATTTGTGATGTGCTGAGTCTGTGCTTCACTACCCGCACCTCAGCTCGAAGTCGAGGATTTCGGCTCCTGCTGCCTTTAAGTAGGACAGTACAATCAAATACACAGGGTGAACGAACGAAGAACGCGTCATTACTAGCTGTTGTGCCATTTTCTGAAACCAGTTGTGCAATTGATCAAACTTTCTGAACTTTCTTCCATTACTCTCGAGATTTACATAGAATGCGGATGAACAACAGATGTAACGGGGCCCCATAGTTCAGAAAAACATGAGAATAGTCGTCCACCGATCGAGAAAGGGTCGGCCATGGCCCAATAGTTGGGGAAACGCCAGGAGACAGATCCACCTATTATGGACCGGGTCTGCAGGGGCCCAATAGTGGGAAAAAAGCAGGATACGGATTCACCGATGGAGAAAGGGTCCACTCTGGCCAAATAGTGGGGAATACGCCAGGGTATGGGTCCATCGATGGGGATTAGGTCCGCAAGGGCCCATTAGTGAGGAGATGAAAGGGAACGAGGCCTCGGATGGAGAATGGGTCTGCCCTGGCCCAATAGTGGGGAAAGCGCCAGGATACGGGTTCACCGTTAGATCGGGTCTGCCCTGGCCCAATAGTGGGAAGAACGCCGCGATACAGGTCCACGAATGGGGAATGGGTCTGCCCTGGCGCAATAGTGAGAAAACGCCAGGGTACGGGTGCACAGATGGAGAATGGGTCCGCCGTGGCACAATAGTGGGGACAGCACTCATTCGTGTCTCAGTCGACCACCCTGTATATTGAAGTAGAAGCTCATCAGTTGAACTATCTCAGTAAGGTGAAGCGTGAATCATTTCAGGTGATTATTCGCACGGCATTGGTTACACTGTATTGTTCACAAGCTTTAAAGCCATGTGAAAGATACTCCTGTGCACAGTTGGGAGTGGCTGATCATAACGGGTCCGTAGGCATGTAAGAAATGTGACAAAAAGGGTAGGTAGTATCATTGCATCGGAAATTCGCTTTACACGTATGTAGATGCGTGATTAAAAATTTGCAAGCAAGGCTTGGGTCGCGAGAAGTCTCGAAGCCCAACGTTGGCGAGGCGGCTAGACCCGTAGAATATATGCAATTCACAGGGAGGATTTTGCATTTGAGCTCAGCTCATCTTTAGTTTTGCTTGTTCGCTAATTTTCTAAGCATTTCGCATGTGTGAAGCTGTGTGTAAAACCCCACTTTCTAGCGTCTCAAAGGGGCGCTAGTGTTGGGAAAGTAGCTGCTGGAAAGTCGCATAAACGTACGTTCACATCTAAAAATGTAAAACAGTTTAAAGATCTATTGCCTCTTTGTTTTACGTGGGAACCAGTAGTAGATAGCAGATAATGTGATCCATTTTGAATGTTTCCAACAACATACAACAATTCAGTTTCCGCCAGCTCTACCTACACATGATTGAAGTTGACACAGGTGTCATTAAAAGTCGTACCGTAGCATATCCAAGGAAAAACATCTGTTCATTATTGAATTGTTCCAGGCCTTTGATGCGCCTTTCTTCTCCGTGTTTTTTGAGATAGTTTCTGTAGGCCTGCAAAGCGACCTGTCAAACATTTGATATGCGATGGTAAAGCAAGATAAATAGAACATACCCTGTAGGCTTGCTTTATGCCTCCATTATCAGCGATGTTCTCTCCCTGAGTGAGTTTCCCGTTTATCTTCAGACCTGTGCCGGGCACCTGAGTAAGACAGAGTTCCTTACTGAAGCCATCCCCGTTGAATGCGAAGATGCGTTGTACTGACTTCAATTTTTCCGTATTGGTTGATTATGCATCGAGCTCGTTCTTCGAACCTCTTTTTTACGTCGGCGTTCCACCACTCTCGGAGATTGCCGATGGAGTCAAACTGTCTCCCTAAGAAAATACGCTCTAACTAATCGAACACGATTCTTCCCACAAAATACTAGGAAGCTCGATTTGGATTACTTAAGGAAAACTCCATTTCTCAAAAATCATCTTGATGAAGCTGTGAATTAATCGAGAGTGGAAAGTTTTTTGCAAGGATCAGGTATGAACATCCTGACAAACATAGTTGAATCATTTATAAAGGACGGGCACACTTACCTTGATCGTCAAACCCGTGAGTGACTTCGTGTCCGATGACTGCTCCGATGCCACCATAATTAAGAGCCCTATAACAATAAAAAATTGGAATCTCAAGCTGTTCTGCTCGAGCATTGTCACAGTGAAGGAGATAAAAGAAAATGCTGGGAACAAAATGTGGTGAGTTCTTATATTTTAGCACACACTTTGAGTTGAATACTGTGCCTGCATAGAATTAGTTGTATGAAAACTGTTTATGGTGGACGTCGCGACCACAGTGTCGCGGTGAAGTATGCCATATTCGCTAAAAGTGCGTCACCTCAAGGATCGCAAGTCCAAGTTTGTAGGGATGAATGCTGTTCATGCCTGATTTACTGGCAAAAATTGGTGCTGATTCGCAGAGTACACACCGCAATATTTTAAAATCATGTGAAAGTGCCAACAAATCGTTAGCAAGTAAGCGGCGGCAGTCTGTTTATTTCACCAGATTTCACCTCTATTCTTGCAGTGACACATCTTTTTTTCAAATTCGTCTACCCCACATAAACTGATATCACCACATTTTCACGCCTTTTTTCATGCGATATTCGCCGAAATAGAACGAACCTTAAAGTTTCCACCGGCAACGATCGGCATCAGATTTAAAGAAAGTGTGTCAGCTCAGAGATTGGGGTCGAAACTCGCTCATCAACCGAATGAATCGGCTGATGGCAAAGATATATTTCGAATGTCATGGAAACATTGAAAAACCTATTGGACAGGGGTTTGTTTGGCCGAGAATTTCGAAATTCTTCATTCTTTAGCAAAGGCTTGCTGAGGGGTGCGGCATTGTTTTCCAACAGTGATTTTCCAGTCGATAACAGCCGCTGCTGAAAAGTTCATTTTAATGTGCAGTCTTAACTTCTCATCTGCCTACTCTACAGCGTGACGCATAATTACTGTCCCATTATAAAAAATGTCACAGAAAAAGTATGGAAGCTCATTTGAGGACGACCTCTTCAGGAAATGTTCACTGTCTTATAACGAAACATAAAGCATTAGTGTCATTTAATATCTTCTCCTTTGGCGCGGATCACAACCCTTAGACGCTTGGCATATTTCATCACTGTTGGCCGCGCGTGATTTTGCGGGATTTCCCCGAGCTTTCCCCAGTGGCACCGCCAGAAATTGAGCGTTGGCCTGTTTTTTTTTTTCAGACAAGCCTTCACTTCCAGCATATCGCAACAAGAACACTCGAGATCTTTCCATTCAGGAGAAATGGCGACCACTCGAAGGGAAGGATGAGGACTATCACGCTGACAAGGCCCCATTTATGCGGGATTTTTTGTTTTAAGGGGTAGGCGCTCCACCCAGCCGAAGAATTCAGTGGTCGCTTGCATAGTGAGATGGTAGCAGGTGAAAGCAACTATTCACTAAGTATATCCTTGTACACGTCCTCAAACATTTTTATGTTAATTTCAACAAAAATAGGAAAAATTCACCCTCTCAGCAAAAATCGCAACAAATTCCTGGCCGCAGTGAGGGAACAGGTGTTTCAGAATCCCTACAACTTCTTTCACATACCCTATAATTTTGAGAATTGTAGACCTCAATCGTGAGAAGCTCCCCGTCGATGGTGGTGGGCGTCACGTGCGGCCCACAGTGGAGTCATAGCTTGACTGTCTGAGAGCTGTGATCTAGGCCAAAGGAAGGAATATGGAACAAAACTAGTGCTGTTCTTATCCTTATGTAGTAGAGATTTATACCTGAACAGATCTTTGGGGAAAGTACTTTCATGCGATTTCTGCCCGGTATTTATTGAGGGACAGTAATTATGTGCCACATTGTAGTTTTCTAGCAAGGAAACTAGTCCGCGTCTATATTAACATTTTCTAAAAAATAGGGTTCCGACCGTTTTTCTCAGACTTCAAATACATCACTGGAATGAGCGCATCGAGTAGGACTGGATTCTGTTGATATCCCGATACCCATCATGAGGTGATGCACTGTCTCTAAGGACATTTATCTGGTAATTTTTTGAAAACGCAGTGAAATTACCCTAACTGCGTCGGATGGGAAAAGTGATTATGGTGCAAAGTAGGAAATCAATCTAAAATTTCAATTTTGGAAAAACTTGAGAACACAGTGCAAGAAGAAGGAAAGATCCATGTGCAAGGGGAAAAATGCACGACGTTAATCACTTCCGTTCATGGAATGCGTCATGTATTCTTCTTCATAATAAATGTGTGTGCGCTCTATACAGTGACTCGCACGGGCCACCCAATGTATGTAGCAGGTCAGCGCTTTACCCTCCCAGACTCTTCTGAGTTATTAATTTATTGAGTCCGTATAGATGGATGTCTTGGGGGTGTGGACCGAACCATTGACCGTGCGAGCGGCAGCGATTCTCTTGCTACGCGTCACGCCTGCACTTAACATATTAGGGAAGGAAGAAAAATCTGAGCGAGTGGAACGAATCAATGAAACCTTCAAGTAAAGCAAGCAAGAAAGTTATCGATTCTGACATGTTCCAAAGTGCGGCTGCTCCGGGCGCGAGTGAATGAGAGAAGGCGAGAGCTCTCCTTATTCGCCGAGATTCCAGCAGCAGATAGCAGAACTGGCAATGTCGTTGTTCCTCCCGAGACGTGGTAAAAATTGACTGCGCGACCACAAACGTGACGCAAAGAAGTAAACGCGAGAGGGATGGCCGTGGAAGTGATTGTATTTAGGCCTACAAGAAGGCCGCATCAGCTAACATCTTAGTACGCTCAAGAAGCTCTCATCCAAACTACGTCAAATCAAATGTGGTACGGAGTCTGGTGAAGACCAAAAACAAGGTGGGCATGATGAAGACCAGAAACAAGGTGGGCACGACAACTGATGTGACAGTAGAAGCAACGATAACGCGCCTTCTTGAAGAGAACGGATATATTATGACTCCTGCCACAGCATGGTTCCCACACTCGACAGCAGATGGGTTACCACTCATGCTACCTTATGTGGGGGATTGCCCAGCCCGCGGCGTGAACCAAGTGGTGAAACAATCCGGCTTACCAATCCGGTTGATGTTTCGCCCACCACTTACACTAAAACATCTCTTGACCTCCAGCAGCATGTACGAAAGAAAATGTCCCGGAACAGAGTGCCAGTATTGTATCGAGGAGAACATTTGCCAGTTTCGCGGCACGGTTTACCTCATCAGGTGCGATGGCTGTAGAGAAAAATACATGGGTGAGACGATGAGAAACCTACGAAAACGACAAAATGAACATCGTAGAGCATTGTTAAACCCTCCTCCTATCCGTCGGAGTTTCTCTAGACACCGCACATTGAGGCACACAAACGAACATGCTCCGACCTTCAAATTCATCGTTGAGGCACATGAACGAACATGCTCCGACTTCAAAGTCATCGTCCTTCATCGATATCTCTCGCAGACTTTGGAACGAAAAGTTGTGGAGGCGATGGAAATAAGCAGACATAATCCAGAGATATAGAACGAAAAGTTGTGGAGGCGATGGAAATACGCAGACATAATCCACAGATCAACAATGAGGAGGAATTAATGGAGGTGTTGAGGCTGATTTCGTGAACGAGAGTATAAACGCCTTGATCTCTAGTCTGGTCATCCCGTAGTTACTTCATTGTGTAACTAATATCGTAGGAGTGAGGTCGCTTGCTTCACATGTTAGATTGTGTTCGTAAAACCTTCCGTTAAATTTTTGAAATATAGGAGAACAATTACCGCGTGGCTCACGAAGTCGAAAGACTTGTAAATCACCTGCCCTCTGGTATTGTTAGTTCTTGATGTATTTTTGTAAGCTTCTGATGAGATTGGGACTGATTGTAAACATTAAGGTCCGATGAAGGCGTTAACGCCGAAAGCTTACAAATAAATCAGTTGAAGAGACTTCATTGTCAACTGAAAAAGACTTAGCGCTGTTGAGTCTGAAGCTCTAGCCGAATCGCTACCGTTGTAGAACTCACCTTTGATGAGGATAGAGCTGGCTGAGGGTTTAAAAGCGGTAGGTTCGATAGAAGCATGTGCGCGGTGAGTATGCAATGTGGTAATTGGCGCTTACACTTGCGGTATTAGATACTATCTCGCGGATGCTGTTTGCGTCGTGTTCACACATTTTTGTTCGAAAATGGTATTACATGAATTGGTAATGGTAATACAAGAAGCCCAATTCGCGTTGCTAGCAGGCGCGTGCCCTGGTATTCTTTCGATAATGTTTTCCCACAATAATTAACCAACCTTGGGAAGGTGTGATGGAAGAAGGGAGCCTGGAGTATCGCAGCAGGGAACTCTGAAAAGATTCCAGGCATGACAGGAAGAGTCGGGAGCAAGGAAAAATCAACTTGCTAATAGAGTTGGATGTTGAGGAGTAGTAAGCATTCACTACGGCTGCATTGAAGTTGAATTCCGTCCGATCAACAGGTTTGATTAGACGTTTGAAGCCGTACTCGATGCTCCATCTCGAAAGTTTTTCCACCATTTGACTGTAGGAGTCCGACTCTTGCACAGAGAACTAAGGCGACAAGTTTGACTTTTGCAGTTGAACTCAGGGTATGTCACCTACACCGCTGTAGTGATCGTCTAGCTTGTCGTCGTCAAGGATGAAGTCTGGGTAGGCGATCTGTCGCAGCATCTGCTTCGCCTTGTCTAATGCTGTCTGCAATCAGAATCATGTACTCCTGTACAGTGAGAAAATGTGCACTGACAGCCTTGGTTTTTGCGTCCATCCAGTCATTGTTGAGTACCATCTCACGGAACTCCTGCTGCAAGTCGTCGATCATCTCCAGAGTGACATTTTTTGATGCCTGAATGCTCAAGTTGAATCCATGAAGGTAGGCTAAAGGTGCAGACGGTAGTACCTGGTCGAAAGCCTTTCTCACATACATGGCTCCAACAGCGTACTGCATTCTGTGCATGGTATTGCTGGTGCAGTCCTTCCATCTAGGCGCCTTTTGCTTCTTCCCATACATCACACGATGGAATGTCTAGGAATACTTTGTGGTGAGAGTAATTTGAGCGGCTTCAATCATTGAATTTTGTTCTTTACATGGAATTCGCGTCACGGCACCTGTTTCACAATGAGCTGTGTCGCCAGATTTCAGCATCCTGCTTTTTCAAAGATAATGAGCTATGCATCAGCATGCAGTAGACGAAAGACGATAGGTGGTGGCTAGGTCCACCTTGATAAAGGCTCTCGTTCTTAAAATTCGCATAGAACTCAACAAACATTTCGTTTTTGACTCGACTCTACAAGGTTGAGGAGCGCTGCTGATGCACTATGGATAAAAGTGATTCTTGGTTCTTGTGAATGGCACATCATAACTTTAACGCTATGTTAACCTGAGAAATATCTTCATATTTTTCTCCCAGCTCTCCGGCCCAACTTGATGTGTATCGCATGTACACGTAATTGGTAGTTATTCGAGGATCCGTTACTTGGAGGAGGTCTGTTATTCTGAAAAGTCACAATAAATCCATATTTCCCGCACCATTAAGTTTGGAGTTCCCAGATTGCGTGGTAGCGTACCTTCTCATGTACTCAATTTCGACAATAAGAATTTCAGGATTTGAGGCAAGATAGTCATGGACGACGTAGGGAGCCACGGAGTGGAAATAACGAGACCAATCCACCTGAACGAAATTCGTTGTAATGGTTATCGAAATATTCGACCACTCGGATTTAAATCCAGGAACAGGAGAGGATTACCAAAGGCATGAGCTTTTGCATGTCGCTAAGCCGGCGGAGATTGTACATATCGCTGAAGTTCCTGCGGTTCTCATCAGCGACGATAATCTTAGCCAACTTCGTCTCGAGGTCGATTATCTCATCGACATCACTTGCGATTTTCGTTTCATTCCTTGGAAGATCGCCATCTTGGAGAAATTGGGTCATCTGATCATTTTTGGATCACAATTTACTCTCAGCTAGCTTTCTAACACATGTGAAATGATAAACTCACTTTGTCTATGAGAAACTGTCTGTAAGCAGCAATCTTCTTGCCATGCTTCTTCCTGTCCAGATAGTAATCGCGTGTCGAGTCTCCCAGGCCAAGGTCTCCTTGATCAAACTGAAAAACGTACGCAAACGCTCAGGATGGTTCAACTTTAGTTTCCGTGCTTCGCTGTATCAATGAGACCCATTGATAACAATTTTCCTAGTGAAATTTTATCCTAATGCCTAATGTATCCTAACACATGTGAAGACAAAGAGTTCCAGTTTCAAAATATGCTCCTTGAGAGCTACTAATTCAAGAATTTTTGTTCTATGTGTCCATACACCAGAAGTTCTTGTTTCAAAGGAGAATTCATCGGAGAAAACCTCACGGAGAATTTTGACCATTCGCAGCTAGTTAGAAAGGCGTGACCAAAAATTTGGAAGTGGGAATGGAAACAAAACAGCTCGGGAACAGCCAATAACTTATTTTTCAGCCAAGTATTGTCGAAGCTCAACACGCTTGATCCGATCAGCTTTCCGGTTCTGATTACCCCTCTTTGAAGAATCTCTTCGAGATCCTTGAAATAATCTTGAACAGATAAGAATGATTTGTCGCTGGATTTGAATTTCATGTCAACACTACTCAACCAAAGCAGAAGGTCCTTGTTTTTTTTTTCAGAACCGATTCGTAGGGTACAGACCAGCGGTTTGCTTAAATTTCCGTAATTACTTCGTACTGCCCTTTTTGTGCTTCATGTCCAGAGCAGTGGTAAGAGGCCCGCCTTCCGCTCACGCGATCGATGGTTCGATTCCGCAGACGCCAACCAAGCCTTCAGTCCATTCCGGATCGGTGACTTGGTACCAGAGGAGTCTAGGAGGATGAAGCACTGAGCTGGTATATCGGATGCCCCTACCCCTCCCCCCCCCCCTCCCCTCCCCCCCGCAGGTATAGGGTACATACGCATTCAATGCCTCTACGATGCTCAGATGAAAGGTAGAAAAAGTTTTGGTATTACTACAATAATTTCAGAACTATGAAGTTTCTTATTTCATTGTATATGTTCAGATCCGTTTCGTGCATTACCCTTATACGGATGCTAAACATTGGAATATGCCTTTTCTGCACTCATCAGTAAGGGGAAAAAGGCATAGGCATGTCTAACTTTTGACTTTTAATATTTTGTTTTTAGCTTTATTTTATTTTATTTCATCTTTTTGAGTGAGTGCGTTTTTCACGCATTCACATTTCGGTGATCAAAGAGATCACCTTTATGTAATTTGTTAAACATTTGAATATCAAACTTACGTATCCATGGGGTCTTCTCACCAGCGGTGAATCCACCACCGCATCTCGGAAGGGATATACGCAAATAAACACGCACAAATAATGGGTGTTTTTGGTGGTTGTTTATTATGGTATGTTTACTGGAGATATTATGAGATGTTTTTGGTTTTTGGTTTTAACCATTTTTCCAGTACCATCACTTTATTGCGGTTGGGAGTAAAAAATGATGAACTGAAGTAGGTGAGTGGTATTGTCTTTGAATGGTTATCACCAAATGAGAAAGTGGATCAGATGCCAGAGGGGACATAAGTGTATCAAAATATGTTGTATTTTTAACTCAATTTTCGTTTTGTCTACAAGACATTAGTAACAAAATATTTAAGAGAGTTATGGTTCTTGCTGAGGTTATATTTATATATAATGAAAGGGTTTTTGAAAATACATTTGAGAATACTAGTCGTTATTATAGAACTGTTGTAGGA